>MU260535.1:137500-142500 GCA_020310875.1 Ceratopteris richardii
CATTGAATTCTTAAATCTTGAGTTAGGTTCATTTTAATGCTCACTAGTCTCATTACTGTAGCAGCCCGTAAAAATCGGGATGATGTCATCACTTGTTAAACATCATTCTCAGTGTTTGGTTCATTATTTTTTATGAGATTACTCTTGAAAGTTAGCTCTTTAAGTTAACTAGACTTCCCCAAGAGGAATTAAGCTAATTGCTGCTGTGCTCAGAGAATTATGCAAAACACTCGACAGGTGTATGAACCAAAATAGCAAGTTCTTCACCTCTGAGCTAACTTCAACTTATCTGTTTTGATCTATCTTTTTGAGAGTGATCTTCCAAGGTACATAGGGTGTCTAATACATCCATTGGAAAGCTAAAAGGGCCCACCACATACTCCTAGAGTTCATTTGGCTGGTGTAGATCAAGGATATTGCAACACCTCTTCATCTTCAAGCACATACCTATCCATCTCTTCACAGTGGTATCAGAGCAAGGTTGGACAACATGGCAGATGGATTTCCTTCAATTGACAAATTGGACAGAGGTAGCTCCTTAGCTTGGTCATTAAGAATGGAAGCTTATCTCCAAGGTAGAAGTTTATATGGTTATGTGGCTGGAGATGAAGTTATGCCAAGTTTCAGGAACAAAAGTCAACCAACACAAGAAGAGCAAGAAAGATTGAGCACATGGTGCTCCAAGGATGCACTTGCAAGGTCTTATCTCCTAAAATCTATCTCAAATTTTTTGTTGCCTCACATTAGAAGTTGTAAGACATCTCAAGAAGTGTGGGATGCACTTGAAGCTTTCTTCTCTTCAAGTACCAAAGCCAGGAAGCATCAACTATGGTTTGATTTCACAACTCTCAAGAAAGCTCCCAAACAAAATGTGACTGATTTTGTCACAAAGCTCAAGGACATAGCAGATCGGTTAGGAAGCATTGGAGAGGTAATAGATAAAGAGAAAATTGTAAGGCAGGTCATCAATGGCTTGAAGGCAGATGACAAGTGGGAAGCATTCACCACAACTATGGATTTGTACATGGACATGCGTGTACTTGATTTCAATACACTCATTGGACAACTACTTACTCAAGAGGCAAATCTTATAAAAAATGGAGAAAGCTCTAAAGGTAATCAATCTTTAGCTTTATACACTGATAAAAGCAAGTCCAAAGATAACAAAGGAAAGGCAAAGAAAGTGGATGATGAAGCAGGTACATATCAAATTAACTATGCACATAGAGGAAGACATGGCAGAGGTAGAGGAAGAGGAGGTAGACAAGGCAGGGGGAGATCCCAAGACTCCAACCCATGTTCTATTTGTGGACTGACTAATCATACACCTGAAAATTGCTTTAGGAATTCTAGGAATCAAAGAGGCAGAGGATACAATAGAGGAAGCTATGGCTACTCAAGAGGAAGGTTCAACAATTATCATGGCAGCTACAACAACTACAATAATTCAAACTATCAAGGAGGCTACAAAGGAAGGAGCGTCTACAATAACTACACATAAGACTCAAACAAAGAGGATTCATTATTGATCATGAACATGGCTATGCCACAAGGTAAATCTGATGAGAATGTTTTCTACATAGATTCAGGTTGTTCAAATCATGTGCCAGGAAATATGGCCCTCCTATCAGATTTAGAAGATCTAAGGAATAACCATGAGGTACAAACAGGAGATGACACAAGACATCCTGTGGAGAAAATAGGAAATGTCAAAGCACTTGATGGAAGCATCAACCTACTCAGTAAGGTGTACCATTACAAAGAATTTGATAAGTGTTGGGCAAATAGTAGAGAAAGGGTTCCAAGTCAGGTTCACAAAAGTAGGAGCATTTGTTGAAGATCCAAGTCAAGGATTCAGAAGAATTGCAAAAGGTGAAAAGACAGGTAGATTGTTCACATTTGAATTACAAGACACTAGAAACATTGCTCTCTTTAATTATGGTAGTCAGACACTCACAGAATTGGAAGTATGGCACAAAAGGTTAGCACATATTGGTGAAAGGTCATTAAAGAAAATTTGCAGGGACCAAAGTGTACTTGGACTCCCTAATTTGTCAAAACAACATATGATTTATAAGTGTAGTGCATGTCAATTTGGAAAGTCTCACGGGTTACCATTCATGAAGAAAGGTTATATGAATGGAGATCTCTTGGAGTTGGTTCATACAGATGTATGGGGACCTAGCAAGGAAGCTTCAATATCTGGATCAAGGTATTATGTCTCCTTTATTGATGATTGCAGCAGATGGACTATCCTATTCTTTATGAAACACAAAGATGAAGTTCTTTCATGTTTCAAAAGATATTTGGCTCTTGTGGAGAATCAAATAGGTAAATCACTAAAAAGGCTAAGGTCCGATGGAGGGGGAGAATACTTCTCCCATGAGTTTGATTCTTTTCTTCAAGAAAGAGGAATCAAAAGAGAGGTAACTACAAGGTACACTCCTGAGCAAAATGGAGTGGCAGAAAGGAGGAATAGGACAATTGTTGAAGCTGCAAGGTCCATGTTAAATGAAAAGCATTTGCCTAATTATCTATGGGCTGAGGTTGTATCTACAGCCACTTACTTGATTAAGAGGTTGCCTTCAAAATCCCTTGATGGGATGACTCCATATGAGGCTTGGAATGGAAGAAGACCAAGCTTAGATCATTGTAAAATTTTTGGATGTATTGCTTTTGCTCATGTTCCTTCACAGGTTAGAGGCAAGATGGATCCAAAGGCAGAAAGGTATGTATTTATTGGATATGACAACAATCAAAAGGGTTACAGGTTATACAACCCTACCAACAAAGGATTCTTGGTAAGCAGAGATGTAGTTTTTGATGAAAACAATTCATGGTATGAAGATTCATGCAGGAAGGTCAATTTACCATATGATCTTGAAGAAGATTTTCCAAAGCTTGGTAGAGAACAACCAAAGATTGAAGAACAAGACACCCTGGAGGATGCTGAAGAATATCAGATGGAAAAGATCAAAGCATGGAAGTCTAAAGGTAAAGCAAAATTGCAGGAACTTGGACATGAGGCAGAATCATCACATCATGGCCTAAGAAGATCTATGAGGGAAAAGAAAAAACTATAAAGGTATGGGTTTGACACCTCATTAGTAACTAAACATTCTATCTACATAGCACATGACATAAACCAAGAGGAGCCATCATCATTTGAAGAGGCCAAAGCAAAAACAGAATGGAAGCATGCAATGAAGGAAGAGATTGAAGCACTTAAGGAAAACAACACTTGGGATTTGGTGCCCAAGATTTCATCCATGAAGGTAATAGGCTCAAGATGGGTCTATAAACTCAAGAAGAATTCGGATGGTTCCATTAACAGGTATAAGGCAAGGCTTGTAGCAAAAGGCTTTGCACAAACTCAAGGAATTGATTATGAGGAGACCTTCTCTCCTGTGGCAAAGATGCCTACTATTAGGGTTTTGCTTAGTATTGCCTCTTCCAAGAATTGGAAGATACTTCAACTAGATGTAAAGAATGCATTCTTGAATGGTTGGATAACAAAAGAGGTATATATGGCACAACCACCTGGTTTTGAGAATCAAGTTTATCCTGATTATGTGTGTAAACTTAACAAAGCATTGTATGGTCTCAAGCAAGCTCCAAGAGCTTGGAATTTCAGGCTTGTTTCATTCTTATAGGACAAAGGCTTTCAACCAAGCAAGGCAGATCCTTCACTCTTTATTAAAAAGAGTAATTCTGAGGTCATCTACTTATGTGCATATGTAGATGATATTATATTGACAGGAAATGATGCAGATGGTATGAAGAAGATCAAAGATCAGATGAGAGAAGAGTTCAAGATAAGTGATTTGGGTTCACTTACCTACTTCCTAGGTTTGGAAGTTGTCTACAAAGATCATGGTTTGTTTCTCACTCAAAGAAAGTACATTAAGGACATGTTGGCAAAATTCAAGATGCAAGATTGTACGATTGCAGGTACTCCAATGGAGGTCAATCACAAATTGAGCTCACATGAAGGTGAACTCATAGAGGACATCACATCATATCAAAGTCTAGTGGGTAGTCTCAACTATGCCACATTGACAAGAGTAGAAATATGTTACAGTGTGAGTGTGCTAAGTCAATTTATGCACACACCAAGGAAACCACACATGGATGCTGCCAAAAGGATTCTCAAGTATCTCAAAGGAACCATAAATGAAGGAATTTATTATCCTTATGTATCTGATTTAGGTTTGAAGCTATTTTCTGATGCAGATTGGGCTCGCTCCAAGGAAGATAGAAGGAGCACTTCAGGTTATCTTACCTTTGCAGGTTCAAAGCTTATTTCATGGTCATCCAAGAAGCAACCCACAATTGCTCTCTCTTCTACTAAAGCTGAATACAGAGATCTTGCCATAGCTACACAAGAAGCTATGTGGATGAAGACATTATTCAAAGATCTTGGATTGGAGTTTGGAACTCCAACTACTTTTTGTGACAATACGAGTTCTATTCACTTAGCTGCTAATCCTATTTTTCATGCAAGGACTAAACATATTGAAGTTCATTATCACTATGTACGAGAGAAGGTTCTAAGCAAAGACATTCAAATATCATATGTGTCCACTCATCAACAATGTGCAGATATTCTAACCAAAGCATTGGATGGTACAAAGCTCTGCAAGTTCAAAGCCATGATTGGTTTGCAAGTAATCTTGGAAGATTGAAGACCTCAAGCATACTTGGCTTGAGGGGGAGCTGTTGGAGCAAGTCTATGACAAGCCTAAGTATTGGCTGGAGTCCCACAAAGTCATAGAAGAAGCCTTAAAATGAAGATAATGTAAAGTTCACTTGTGAACTACCTGTTGTAACTTTTAAAGACTTTACTTAATGTAAAAGTGAAATAATCTTAAGTGGTTGAGTCCATTTGATCAAAAAGGGAGAGAGGAGTCACGAGTTTGTGATTTGTGGTAGATAGAGAATCAAATCAATCACTAATTGATTGGAGAGTGATTGAGGGAAGTTAGCCTCCCAAGATCAAC
>MU260535.1:145000-160000 GCA_020310875.1 Ceratopteris richardii
AGGAGTCCTTGAGCTTGAAAAGCTTTAGAAGTACCTATCTATCAGTTTTCACATTTTTTAGACTCCGTTTGAACCTCCAAAGAGGGCAGAGAACCTCATTTTTAACTAGGCCGGACACTAGGTCTGGACAAGGCCAAAACTTAGTCAAAATCTATAAATAGAGCTAGAGAGCTCATTTTTGAAGTTAGCTTGTAATTGATTTGAACTTGTATGAGCTTGTTGAAAGTAATCTAAAGAACTCCATTGCTTCTCTCTCTTTGTCCTACCTTGTGTGCGCGCGTGTGTGTATGTGTGTGCATGTTTGTGTGCTTCTCACTCACGCACTTGTGCCTTCACTTGCTCGAGGTCATCATACCATCCTCACGTCTTCCCGGATTGACATTAAAGGAGGTGCTACTCATCACTGAGCTACACCAAATTTTGGCGCCGTTGCCGGGGATCGAGCTTTGAGGACGAGTGTGTGATGGTAAGACGTAGAGTTGAGGCGTTGGAGTCATAGGTATTTTCTTCACTTTTATCTATTTTGTTTTGTTTTTATCATCTCCATCATCATCCTCACCATCTCCCACATCCATCTCCATCATCACAAAAAATTTCAGTTTTTGGTCATATCACCCCACCCATACCATTTCCCTCATTTCACTTATGAGAGAGAGCGAGAGAGCATTTGTGTGCTTGTGATTTTCTGTGTTTTTTGAGATTTTCTGCAGGAATCAGCATCGTCAGCAGCTGCACCAGCTCCAGCAGGTAAAAAAATTTGACTGTACAGGTCCCGAGGCGTTGACCTCTGTCAATCGCGGCTGACAAAAAAGTTGACTATTTTGGAAAACAAAGTGTGTAACTGTGATGTATAGGCCTAGAGCTTCATGAATATGTGTTTAAAATTTTGAAATTCCTCAGTTTTTTGTCAATCGCGATCGACTTGTCAATCGCGATCGACAAACCACGACGGATACTTGCCGACTGACCTGTCAATCGCGACCGACACATCAATCGCGACCGACAGAGTCAACGACTGACTGACCACAATCGACTGAACTTACGCGTGACACGTGTCAATCGCTATTGACCCATCAATCGCGATCGACCTGTCAATCGTGACTGACAGCCCCGACGGACCTGTCAATCGCGATCGACCCAGTCAACGATTGCTTAACCACGACGGACAGACCCTCGCGACGGACCTGTCAATCGCGATCGACCCATCAATCGCGACCGACTGAGTCAATGACTGACTGACCATGATCGACTGAAAATCCGGGCCACGTGTCAATCGCGATTGACCCATCAATCACGACTGACAGCCATGACGGACCTGTCAATCGCGACCGACACGTCGATCGCGATTGACCTATCAATCGCGATTGACAGAGCTTGCGAATGCGATTGACGGGCAAATTTGGCCAATTTTTTAGGGCAAAAAATAGTGGTCTAATTTTTTGGCAAATTGTGGGGAACTTTTAAGGGTTAGTAGAGCATTGTGAGGCCTATACCCAGAGCATTTTGAGAAGTCCTGTCTACCGGTTAACCTGTTTTAAATCCTGTTTTAGCCCCAAAACCCTGAACGGACATAACCTCCTCATACGAAATCCGATTGCGGTGATTTTTGTTTTGTTGGAAAGCTCGTGGGGAGTACAACCAAAACTTCCACTGGTTACGGTAGAATTAATGTCAGGATTATTAGATAGGGTAATTTGAAGTGATCATAGTAGGAAAACTAAGTTTCCCTTGGGATTGTTTTCCATAGAGGCAAAAGGCAATTGGGTCTGTGAATTACATGAAAGTGATCTGTCTGTCAACTGAATTCAATTCTTGAGCTAATTATGGACTTTTTCAGGTTCTTTGAGAGCATCAAAGGGTACTTGAAGCAAGAGTAAGTGCGAGCTTGGGAACACGCTTCCTGGGCGTACAAGGGCAACCAAGGGAAGAAACTTAAGGTTGGAAATTCTCAACACCCTCTCTCAATCCCTAGCATAGGCTAAGTACGGATAGAGGTCTTGATTAATTAAGGACACGTTAAGAACGACCAAGCCCAAGAACTCTAATCACTCAAGTGCAAGTGTTAGGAGATTACAATTGCGAAACAACCTAAGGGAAAAGAACTTAAATTGGGCGACCACACTCAAAGTACGATAAAATTTAAGTGTTCCTTGCGACGAAGATTAAATGGACAAGAAGTGACACCCTAAGGGCAATTAAAAAAGAACAAGTGACTAATACAAAAGAACTCAGCAACACAAAGTGTACTTGGGAAAATTTGAGATCATTCAATTGGGCATATGAACCTTAGATCAGGACGACACCTAGGGAGAGATAGACAAAGTCTTAGATCTTCAGAGGCTAGTGTCAATCATACTGCTAGGTCTTGGGCCCAGTAGTTGAGCCATCATTCGTATTACCCTAGCTCTGAGACTAGCGAGTCTGAGATGTCCCACGGTATGGAGAGACCTACAGGAAGCTCTAGAGTGCCATATTTACATAGGGTAGAAGGCCCTTATAAGACGCAACTCGAATACCTTAGGACCAACTGATTAGGTACTAGCATCTATGAGGACGGCCTAGGAAGATCTGTGGTCCAGATCAAAAACCCTGACCAATCCATTGGACTAGAGCACCCAGCTGTCAAGTTTGAAAACGGAGCATACCTAGACAAGGAAGGGACAATATATGTAGTCACCAATCACCCAGATAGGACAGATGAATTTGGGAATGTGATCTCAGAAGCGGATTTAGGTGACCTCGAGCAAGGAAACGTGGGTGTAGAACCTAGAACCCCCAAGGCAAATCTGTTCTCACTAGGATTATCACACCAGAGTGGATTCCCCAAGACAATAAGAGCATAGATCTACTCCTGAACCGAGAGACTGATGAAGCCTTTTGGAGGTATAGATCTGATCAGCCGAATGAGGTAGGAACCATCATGATTATCATGAGTTCAAAGATCCTGATAGTCCAGGCAGAGTGACCTACTTGGATCATGCTTCAGAGAGGGTCTTTGTGGTTACAGAAAATGATAGGCATGCTTACACTTGGAAAGGTGAATTTATTTTCCCCCAACCAAGATCGAATGTGTCCTTTGGTCACCCAGGAGCTGGAACATCCCAAGCTCATGGAACTCAAAGAGACAGACATAGAGATAGACCGGAGGTAAGCTTTGCCAACCCAGTGGGAAGAGACAGAACGAGAACGGAAACAAATAGAGTGGAACCTGATGGACTTAGAGCCCCAAGGAACCAAAGGAATGCTGATGATTTCCCTCTGCCAAGGCCTAGGGAACACACTAGGATTTTGAGACTGACTCAGTTAGTTAAGTCCATGAAGAATTACTTCGATGGCACAGGAGACCCATATGATCATGTAGCCGAGTTTAGGCAATTCTTGAGAGCTCAACAAGTTGAGGACCTGTTCACGCAATATAATGCCTTTGTTCTAACACTTAGGAACACAGCCCTTACGTGGTTTCAACCATTGAATGAGAGACAGTTCAGGAGCATAGACCAACTTTTAGAGGCTTTCATCACCGAATTCTCTAAAAGTGGCATAAGGCATAATACTTCCTCATTGATACACAGCTTCAAGCAGACCCCTCAAGAGACCGTGAGACTTGCAGGAAGAAGATTTAGGCAGTATCTTGAGAGATGCCCTGCTCCTGAGTTACCCACACCTGCCAAACAAGTGGCTTTATTCTTGGATGGATTGCTAAGTACAAAGTTGCAATCCTATGTGTACTTGAAGGACGCTAGGACCATAGAAGAGTGTGTACGCATGTGCATCGACATCGAGGATAACCTAGGGGAGGAACTAGAGCTTTCAAAAATCTACAAAGATTCCGATAGTGCTTGTAGCCTCTCTTCCTCACAATCCACATCAATTGAGGAACTCGTTGAGAAAGTAGCTCAAAAACTAGGTGTCTCTAGTAAACAAATCCCAAGGTTTGCCCCAGTAAAGAGGTGCTATACTTGCGGTGGTGACCATATGGCGAACGTATGTCCCATCATGGCTCAACCCCAAGTGAATCCTAGTAGCCAATACTGCACC
Organism: Ceratopteris richardii; assembly: GCA_020310875.1. Taxonomy (NCBI): domain Eukaryota; kingdom Viridiplantae; phylum Streptophyta; class Polypodiopsida; order Polypodiales; family Pteridaceae; genus Ceratopteris; species Ceratopteris richardii. The sequence continues at coordinate 149,039 of MU260535.1, forward strand.
ATAGAACGGAGATACACAAATCACACAACACAAGACTGTCCATACAATAAGCAAGCGGTTAGACAAACCTACCCTCAGCCCTATCCACAACAGGGAAGATACCAGAACCAGTACCCTCCACAACAATATGGTAGACCGCAGCAATCCTATCAACAACCCTACCAAAACCAACAAAGGCCACAACCTGTGTTAGCTCAACAACCTCCAACCCCAGCTAATGTGATTCCTGTAAAGTATGCAGCAGCTGAGGAAAATTTGAATAGAGTCATAGTCCTAGTAACATCATTGCTTTCAAAAAGTGATCCTAGTGACCATAGCTTTGATTCTACACATATTGATAGTCCCCAGGCTTATTACATGCAATCTCCTGAACATGGTGAGTCCTACTACAGTGAAGAACCAAGTGAACCTAGTTGGGAGCCTGATTACACAAATGTCATGTACGCAAATCCCAACACTAGACCTCAATCTAGACAGGTAAGACCCCCATTCCCTAAAGGACCATGCTATAGATGTCAAGGAGATCACCTCATCCGTGATTGGCCGATGTCTGCACCTACACAAACCCAGTCAGTGACAATCCAAGGCTTTTGCCAAGATTGTGGAAAGGAGCATCTCTTACAAGATTGCCCAAAAAATCCCAATAATATGCCAAAAATAACTCCAATTAATGTTATTGGGTTAGTTGTAGACTCAACTAGAAGTGTCACTTCCACTGCGCCAGTGCAAGTGGTCACTAGAGCGCAAGCATTGCAGCAAAACCAAGGGGTAAGCCAGGAAAAGATTGCAGAGGTTAGTGAAACTGAGAGCATAGCCAAGAAACGGTCGAGAGCCTGGAGGGATAGCCGAGAGAGAATGAAAAGACAATGGTCTAAAAAGATGAGTGACTTAGAAGAAAGCATAAGAGAAACAAAAGCCAAAATTGTTGAACTCACCTCTCAAACAAACTCTCACATACCACCACCACCCTCATTTCCATCACCATCTAACCCACCATCTAACCCACCATCTGTCCCCCTACCTCAGACCATCCCACCAACCCCTAGAGTAGGATCAGTATTAGCTGACCCCACTCCTGAAGACATAGACATGATGCTTAAGGCATATCAGGCCAGAATCCAAGAAGGGCCAAATGTGATGGAGCATGACAAGTGCTACCCCAGAGCTGACCTAGAGATAGAAAGAACCAAGCTTTGCACGAAAATGGTCGCATTGGCTCAGACCATGTTTGAAGCTAGTCGTCTCTTCAACTACTCTGGCTCAGCTAAGACACAATTGCACTTGGATGGACTCCTAGAGAAGTTAGAGAGCATAATTGCAAGATCTGCCAAGGAAGAAAAAAATCAAGGAAGAGATGAGGCAAGCAAAAGAATAAGCCTTCCCCCATAGGAAGCTTTTGTGCCCAATTCCACTGAACCAGACACCTCCTCTTCTGTGAATCGGTTCACACTAGAATTCCTATGAGAGATTCAAGAAGACAAATGGGCTAAAGAAAGTGAAGTCCCTCCTCCCATTGAACTTGTGGATGATGCACATGATCAATTCCCACAAGATATTCCCTCCATTTATGAAGAGCATGAGAGCACTCAATCTCAAGAGAGATTAGACTTTGAGTCTAATTCTTTACATGAATTACCCCACTTCACAGGCCCATGGGAAGCCAAGTTGACTTGTATGAGAGCACCCACAGTCATGGTAAGAAACGAAGACTCAGTCATACCTACGAATATGAAGGTAGTGAAAAACACTAAAGTGCAGTGCAACCTCACTTTAGAAGAGCTACTCAAAGTCAGGCCAAAATTATGGAAACATGTAGCCAAACAAGTACCAGAGATAGCAAAACCTCGTTCCCAGGTAGGTTCTCATAGGACAGTGCCAGAAATTCCTCTAGACAAGATAGGAGATATGAGTGAAGGTGAAGAAGGAAACACCTATCTTCCCATTACCCATCAGGGGTACGCAACTAAGGCAATTCTAGACTCAGGTGCAGGAGTTGCTATTGCTACCACTTCCCTATGGAAGCGGTGGGGCAAGCCAGCACTCAGGCCCACGAGGATGAAATTGCAAATGGCTGATGGTCACATAGAGAGGCCTTTAGGACTACTTGAAAGAATAACTCTCACTACATGTGGTGCAGAGTTTGAGCACACGTTTGCTATCTGTGATTTTAGCAAGAACCATGCCTATGAGATGATTTTGGGAAGACCATTTATGCGACAGTTGCAAGTGGTACAGGATTAGGGAACCAATTCCTTATACTTGCAACACTTAGGTGTTACAACCAAAGTCAATCTCAAAGATTACTCTCATAGAGATGTCCCTCCTATCCAATGGAATCCTATTCATAGAGCCAAAGATGATACAGAGTCTGTGCACTCTATAGGATCAGGATCCTCATGGATGCATGAAGACACTCACTTATGGATGTGTAAAGTGGAAGTAGAAGAGGAGAAGAGAGAAAAATCCAGAGACGTAGGTGCGAAAGAGACACACAGATCAATTCAAGACCCAGCCTATGCACCTGTAGTGTTCCCTGACGAAGAATTTGAGCCTCATGGTTGGGCAGAAATTTTAGCAACAATGGATGTAGCCATCAATGAAGAACAATGGACACCCCACTGTGATGAGGATGGCTATGACATATCAGTCTTCTCCATAGAGCCAATCATGGGAGATGCAGTTCTAGAAGAATGCGAACCTAGCCCTGATGTAGTTGAGGATGCAAGTGACTCCGATCTAGAGTCAATCATTATGGACCCACCTTTTGCATCAGATGAAGAATACTTCTATGAAGTAGAATTTCAACCCCAGAGACACGGAGAGATAACAAATGATGTAAGGTTAGCCACACATGTGACCCCTAAGGATGAAGGAAAGAAAAGAAAGAAGAGAGAAGTCACACCAGAAGAGGAAGAATCTTTGTTTGAGGTCCTTGAAAACTTTAAAAAGTATGAGATAGATGATAGAAGAGTCATGATAAGGATGCCTAAACGAGAGGCACAATCAGGAGAGGCCTATGATAACAAAGAAACCACCAAGAAAATAGTGGTAGCCCTAGAAGAAGGAGAGGAGAGATGTACTTATATAGGACATGACCTGACGGAAGAAGAAGAGTGTGAATTGATAGCCTTGCTAAGAGAATACAGAGATGTATTCGCTTGGAGCTACAAGGATTTGAAGGGTGTTGACCCAGACATATGCTCACACACTATCCCCATGACCTCAGATGCCAAACCCTCCAAGCAAAAGCCATACACATACAATGATAATTATGCTGCCAAGATCAAAGAAGAGATAGATCGTCTGGTAGAAGCTGGATTCATCTATGAAATTAAGCACACTGAGTGGGTATCCCCCATTGTAGTGGTGCCCAAGAAGAATGGAAAGCTACGAGTATGCATTAACTTGAAAAAGGTCAATGCAGCCACTATTCGAGATAATTATCCACTTCCTATCACGGAGCATCTACTAGAAAGGGTAGCAGGCAAGGAAGTGTACAGCTTCCTTGATGGATTTTCGGGCTACAATCAAGTAGCCATAGCTCCAAAAGATCAGCATAAGACAACTTTTGCCACAGAATGGGGCATATTTGCTTTTAGATTAATGCCATTTGGGCTTACCAATGCACCCGCTACCTTCCAGAGGCTGATGTGTCACGTGTTCAAAGAGTTCTTGAGGAAGAATTTGGAGGTCTACGTTGATGATCTCTGTGCTCATTCCAACATTAGACAGACACATATACCTGAACTCAGGCAAATCTTTGACAAGTGTAGAGAGTATCAAGTCTGCCTGAACCCAGAAAAGTGTGTTTTCATGGTCAGGCAAGGCAAGATTCTAGGACACATAGTGTCAAAGAATGGCATATCCACCGATGAAGAGAAAGTAAGAGCCATAGCCGAGTTACCTAGGCCAAAGAATGTCAAGGAAGTACAAGCTTTCATGGGGCATTGTGGCTATTACCGACGCTTTATACACATGTACGCCATCATTGCCAAGCCTCTGTATGGACTTTTGACTAATTTTGAGTGGACCGATGAATGTGAAAACTCCTTCAATGAGCTCAAAAGAAGATTGTGTTCAGCACCAATCTTGACAACACCAGATTGGAATAAGCCCTTCCATGTTCATGTGGATGCATCCAATTATGCTATTGGATGTGTGCTTGCACAACCTACGGGTGAAGGTAATATGGATCTCCCAATTGCCTATGCTAGTAGACAGTTGAATGCAGCTGAACGAAATTATACCACCACTGAACGAGAGGGATTAGGCATGGTATATGCAGTTAAAAAGTTTAGACACTATTTGCTTGCAAATAAGTTTACATTTTGTACTGATCATCAAGCACTGTTGTACTTGGTAAACAAGCCATGCAATACCGGTAGATTAGTAAGATGGTTTCTCTTGCTAATGGAATACGACTTTGAGGTTGTGGTAAGAAAAGCCAAGACTCACTTGAGAGCAGACCATCTCTCTAGGCTCACATCTGGAGAAGCACCACAAGGAGTGTCAGATGACCTTCTTGATGCTTACTTGTTTAATCTAGAAGTTGTACCTCAGTGGGCTAAGCCATTAGTGCCAGTACTGACCTACGGGCCTAATCACCCAGTCATAAACACTCAAGATAGAGAGGTAGTAAAAGCCCAGAAGTACCATATCATGGCAGGAAGCATGTACAAACAGACAGATCAAGGGATATTGGCTTGTTGTGTGGAAGAGGACGAGTACGCAAAATGGTTGCAATTAGCACATGTAGGTGCATTAGAGCAACACTACTCAAAGCAAAGAACTTTACAGACACTTAGGAGGTTCGGAGTGCATTGGCCTACTATGGAAGCCGATGTCCAAAAGTTGTGGAAGGAATGCCCAATCTGTTGCACTAAACCACCTGTGGAACATGCCACTCTATATCAAGTGTCCATAGTGCCAGATTGGAGTGAACCATTAGTAGATTTCCTGAGGACGAGAACATTCCCTCAAGATATGACACTGGCCAGACGAAGAAGTCTAGAACAAGAAGCCCTAGATTACTCACTCATTGGTGATAATCTATACAAGCGTGGTAAAGATGGTTACCTGAGACTATGTGCCCATGAGAGCGAATATCTCAAGATCTTGGAAGCAGCTCACCAAGGTGTAGCAGGAGGACATTTTGGACCAGATTGGGTGATCAAGGCAATACTATTTGCGGGCTTCTGGTGGCCGACCCTTCACATGGATGCACATACCTATGTGAAACGGTGTGATGTCTGTCAGAGAACTCAGTACCCTATACACAAGGATGAGATGCCACTGAAACCCATGATGGGTGGACGTGCATTCTCTAAGTGGGGAATAGACTTCGTAGGTCCTATTAATCCCCCAGCTAAGGGTTCACATTTGAATACATCATTGTTGCCACCGACTATCTAACAAAGTGGGTAGAGGTAAAAGCTACGACAAAGAATGATGCTCAGACAACTGCTAAGTTCCTATTTGAGAATGTGTTCACAAGATACGGGCTACCTATAGAGCTGGTAAGTGATAGAGGCACTCACTTCTTGAATGAAGTTATTGAAAATCTGCTCCAAGAGTTCCTGGTTGTACACAAGAAGTCTGCCCCCTATCACCCACAGGCTAATGGGCAAGCCGAAAGCACAAACAAGATTCTATGCAATGTGCTTACCAAATTGGTGAATAATAAACGCTCTGACTGGGACAAACAACTACACCATGCCATTTGGGCATATCGAGTGGCCTATAAAACGGTACTTCAAGCCACACCCTTTCAGATGGTATTTGGCCAAAATGCAGTGCTACCTCTGGACTTCTTGATTCCCACATTGAGAATAGCACAGGAGCATGAGTGGACGGGTCATGAACTCTCTTCGAGAATTTTTGACCTTGAACGATTAGGTGAAGCCAGACTAAGAGCTGGAGTAGGAATATATGCAGCTAAGAAACGACAGAAGGCGTACTTTGATGCCCATGTTAAGGATAAAGGATTAAAAGCCGGAGACTTAGTTTTGGTATATACTCTGAAACAACATGCGAGAAAGCTAGAAAAACGTGGTTACGGACCTATGATCATCAACAGGATTTCAACTAGTGGAGCAGTGCAACTAGCCACTTTAGAAGGCGATATTCTCCGTAGCTACATAAGCGGATGCAGAGTCAAGTTATATCAGGAACCTCTCACGGAGGAAATGCTCAATCGACTCAACACTGCCAAGAAACGTAAAGAAGAGGAAAAACAAGTTCGAGAAGAAGCTCAGGCAGAAGCCTTGGAATGCATCCGAAAAATGAAGATGAGAAGACAAGGACGAGATCAGCCAAGGATAGATGACTATGCGAACCCAGGATATCATATGGCTATGTGTAAAGTCTCAAGTGTAAGCCCCCATAGAATAGTTGACCGACGTCCTTTTGTAACCTTGGAGATAGGACAAGGAAAGGGTGCAAAGACTGCACGGGCCTTGATTGACTCAGGTGCAGCCACTAGTGCCGTTAACCTCTCTTACTGTCAAGAATTGAAGTTAAAAGTCAATCCTATAGAGGCATATCTCATAGGATTGGGAGGTGTGGAAACCCCTTGCATGGGCGAGGTGGAACTTCCCCTCTCCATTCAAGATGTTCTAATGATAGTTAAAGTACTAGTGTGTCAAGATGAGGATCTCATGGAGCCTCTGGTCTTGGGGTCAAGACTGGATCTATGACCATGCAGTCAACTTAAACCTAAGAAGTGGACTGATTCAGGTATGGGTAAATCAGAGTCGAATTACAATTGAGTTAGATAATGGAACACTCAAGGAACTAGGAAAGGCACAGACTCCTGGTCCTTCCAGGGGTACACATGAAGTTGACCATGCTGTTCTTATCCAAAGCTATGTGATGCAGAGGAATGGTGATCTCAATAAAGAAGTCAAGGACTCAATAGAACTCCCTTCTTTTCCAAAGGCCAGAGGGAGGCAGCAACCAAAGACAGATCAATTACTGAAGACTACCTATACTGGAGGCCAAAAGAACATGCGAAGCAGAATGACTCAGCCATTGAAACAATTGTGGGTGCGAAAAGGCGAGCGGCCTATTACAGTCAAGCGACAACAACCATTTCAACTTCCTATTCAATCAACGACATGATACTAATAAGAAGACATCCAAAAACTTCTTTTGAGGAAGTGAAATCTATCTAGGTACCCAAGAAGTCGATGAAGGCTGACCCACAATCAAGACAAATTTGGGTGCCTAAGGCTTGCTTACGGGCTCAACTAGTCACACACAAATCACACCATACATGACAGGGTTCACTCACTCAAAGAGCCGATGCCCACTCTCATTCAACACACACAAACACACATTCACACATGAGCACGGGCGGACTCACTTGTAAATGGGTCCCAAAAACGCCTCATTCCCAAGCAGACATACTCATAAAGCCCTCCAGAGTCTCCACTAAACCAAAACAGAAAGCCATCCATTGTGTTTGGCAGCCTAAAACTTGTAATAAAACCCCCGAACCCCATGTGTAAATTCATCCTCACTTGCTAACTACATCACTCATACACTGCATCTTTCCATCTAGCTCGTAGGACTATCCATTCATTAACTATACACACAATCATCGAGCACTCACTGACCCACTAACCCATTACTCACCTCATGATAATGTTGTAACGGGGACAAAAAGTGTTCTATCTTGTCCATTACAATATTAACACATGATTCTATATTCTCACAGAACCAGCAAGCAAGCAATAACAATGGCAGAAGCAGGAGGCACCAGTTCCCAGGCAGGGTCTAGCGCACAGATTGTGGACATTGAAACCCTCCTCCTTGAACCACCACTCACTGAGAGGCCTCAAGAACTTCAAGCGGTGCATGTGCTCCCTATTCAGGACCCTCCTCAGGGACACACTTCTCAAGTGGGGAAACACGCTCATTGGTTTAGTGATGTCGCAGGGCCATTGGGTGATGGAACCTACTTTTGGGAAGCAGAAATTGAGTTCAATGGCAAATGGGGACGCTACCATTTCTTCACTCGCAAATTTGAGAACTATCAGAATGCAGAAGTAATGCGATTAGTATGGACCAAAGCGGGCTTGGATAGCTATTTCAGGGCACATTTGCCTAAGCCAGATTTCCTATGCTGCTCCTATTTTATCAGTACCATCACTCCTAGCAGGGCCAAGGGAGGCGATAGTACTTTTGTGCTACCCTCACTATTGCCAGGCCACGAACTCAAGAGATTCAAACTGACCCTCAATTTGGTACGGGAAGCATTGAACATGCAAGGTATGCATATTCCCACTGAGAAAGAAACATTGGTTCCAGGCAAGGTAAAGCTTAAGGATCTCAATAAATTGAAGGACATGGTAGCAATGACACCTACCATTGCTCTCCACCTACGAACGATCATGCAACATTTTGCTTTTCCCACCCAAGAACGCTTCACTATGCCACCAAAAAAGATATGGTTTAGCTTATACCTAGCGGAGACAGAGAATCTCACCATCAATATACCACACTGGATCATCAATCAAATACACCTAGCCCATCAACGGTGGAATAAGAAACAGAAAAATGTACTTCATGGATGTTGTGCTCTCACAAGAATAATTTACAGGTGCTTAGCGTACGACGTGCCCATTCAAAGAGCACTAGTATGGTCCAGGGCCCAAGAGTTCCAAAGACGGCTATCAACGGCGGGTCCTCCATCGAAGAAAATGAGAGGGGGAGTTCAATTACCATGTGCTCAAGCCAGGTGAGCCACCACCACCCCAGAAGTTACCCCTCCACAAACAAGGCGTGTCCGACCATTTACCATTCGCCTACCCAGACCAAGTGCAGAAGGACCCAGCCTGGTGTTCCCTCCGATTCCATCGGACTTGGAGTTCCCACAGGGTTACACCCTTGTTGATTTGACATATGAAGAAATTGCTCATTTGATCAATGAGTCTAATCTGGAGACAAAAGCAGAGCAGACGCAAGGACCACAACCTACTACTACAACTTCAGCCCCGACCCAACCGGGAGTAGTCGAAGTAGAAGAGGATGAAGAAGAGACAGAAGAAGAAGAGGCAAACGAGGAGTATGATCAGGAATATGACGAACTTTCAGAACTAGCAAGTGCCCCAGCATACTCAGCCCAAATAAAAAGATTATACGAAACTATGAAGCGAGTCCAAGAACAACACAAACTGTCGCTCGAGACAGGAAAGATGATCATGAGCCAAATGTTAGCCGAGGAAGGCGTGGATGACATGTTTATTGAATCGATGAACCTGCATGCAGACGCAGTAGGCTTAGATGAGGCTGTTCATGCAGCCATAACTTATATTCATCGATTTGAGAAATGAGTGCCTACTCGCCCCATGCGATCCGACAAACAAATCCACATCAATGTATCAAAACCAGGAGGTAACACACAAACAAAAGCACATCAAGCGGAACCACTCTCACCCCCCACCTCACCTCTCACTACACAAGTCACCTCACCACTTGGCACTACCATGCCTATTTCTGCCATTACCACAGTCGTCATGGGAATTCCTCTCTCTCCCGGCATCCAATTCGGAGGAGTTACCATGCCCACTTTCACAACACTCTTCACAAATATCACATCCACCCCACCCACTGTTCCCATCTACACAGTCACACACACGTTCGACACAATGGAAACATCACCAGCCACAGCACCACTCCCACCCCCCACGCAGCCTCAATCTCCCATACCCCCTCCACCTACCTCAGCACTTGACTCCACAGCATTCACAACTCCCTTCCCCTTCCCCATTCCCCCTGCATCTTCATCTTTCCCTGCATCGTTTAATGTAAATAGTATATTCATGGCATTACATCAATGCGTGTATCAACTTCAGAGTGAGTATCAGGCTCTCGAGGACCGTCATCATCAACTGACTATGAATCATCAACAACTACAGAGACGGCTTACAATTATAGAAGAAGAAAATGCAGACCTCAATCAACGTTACACCACACTCGAGCAAGCTCATCAAACCCTCCTGGAGACACCCCAACCATCACAAGCACCAGGTGTCAAACAACTCGGAGCCTTACTGGAGGTCTACCAAACAGATAATCTGAGAGTCCGGCAAAATTTGACTCTACTCAAAAAACACATGGCTACAGCCCTTGAAGAAAACAAGCGTCTGCAGAAGCAAAACAAAGAAAACCTGGAAGCTGCCATGGAAGGCTCTCCCCATGAAATTGACCCAGAACAATTCAAAGCAGTTCCCTCAGAAACAATGAAAACAATCTTGGAAAGCTATGCCGATCTATTAGAAGCACATGACGATTTGGAAAAGGAATGGGATGAGCTACGTCGCCAGCTCAGGGAACATGAAGCACAACCCAAAGTCATAGAAACAACCTCGACTTCAGCGGAAGTAAAGGCATTAACAGAGCAGGTGACGGAACTGCAAAAGAAGTTACTGGAATATGAAAGACAGCCCTCTCCAGTTGTAGAACCAGAGCCAGATGAATTGGTACCCATTGAGGTGGACGAAACATATGAGGAACCATATGTTCCTATGCCGATGCCAGGTGGTCAGCAAACCTCAGAAGGAATGGACACCTTGGAAGTCGAAGTACCCAAATGGCTCCAGACACTAGAAAAAACAGCTACAACCCATGAAGATCGAGTGGCAATCCAAATCCAATCAATGGCCAAATTAGAAGACACCATCATAAAGTCAGAGTATTTCGGCAGTATGTCTCATCATAGATGGATCGGCACCAACGATGATCAGTATGTGCCATACTGTGTACTCCTAGCAGATTACAACGCAGAGATCCAACGACGATGTGGCAAGGCTCCAACTTTCGCCACACAATTTGGGCCCGATGATATCCCAGAGAGTGCTAAAAAGGGATCCATTCATCAACCCACCTGGAGGATCCGTCTTCTCGAGACCTACCCAGAGATGGTTTGTACTTGGACTAACATGCCACTCTTTATTAAAT
>MU260535.1:167500-177500 GCA_020310875.1 Ceratopteris richardii
GCCTTGATGACTCATGGTGATGAGGTATTTACAGAGTTAGACCTCTGGCATAAGAGGTTAGGACATTTTAATGAAACAGGAATCAAAACTATGGTGGAGAAACAATCCGTGAGAGGATTACCAAATATGAAGAATCAACATATGATTCATAAGTGCGAAGCCTGTCAGATGGGAAAAGCACACAGTTTACCATTTCAGAAGAAAGGGTACAAACACGATGGTGTGTTAGAGCTCATACATACAGATGTATGGGGACCAACAAAAGAAGGATCTATCAGCGGCTCAAGGTATTATGTTCTCTTTATTGATGATGCAACAAGATGGATAACTCTTTATGTTTTGAAAGAGAAGTCAGAAGTATTTGAAGATTTTAGGCAGTTTCATGCATATACTGAAAGTCTTACAGGACAGAAACTCAAAAGACTAAGGTCTGATGAAGGAGGAGAATATTTTTCTCGAGAGTTCAATGATTATCTGTGGAATGCAGGTATCAAAAGAGAAATAACTTGCAGGTATACACTGCAACAAAATGGAGTAGCAGAAAGAAGAAACCAAACTCTAGTTGAGTTTGCAAGAGCAATGCTAAAGGAGAAGAATTGTCCAAATTATCTTTGGGTTGAGGCTGTAAATACAGCTACATATCTGGTAAATAGATTACCATGTACAACTTTAAATGGGATGACCCCTTATGAAGCTTGGTGGGGCAAGAAACCAACACTTGATCATTGTAAAGTGTTTGGATCAGTTGCCTATGCTTATGTGCCATCATAGCTGAGACATAAGCTTGAACCAAAAGCTGAAAAATACATGTTCATTGGATATGATGAAAAGCAGATGGGTTATAGGTTATGGAGTCCTCTAACCAAACAGTTTACTGTTTCTAGAGATGTGACATTTGATGAAGGAAAGAGCTGGTATACAGATAAAGAGCATAGTGTTGAAACACTTGAAGAAGAGATAAGAAGGAAAGGAAAAGGAAAATCACATATGCAAGTGAATGGAGATGAAGATCATATGCAGGCAAGTACGTCCAAGATCGGATCAGGTATGAGAAACGAAGATGAACCAAGATGTGACGAAGATGTGTATTCAGATACACATGAAGAATATGAGCTAAGAAGGTCAAACAAAGTAAGGAAACAACCAACAAGGTATTCCTATGACACTTCTTATTTGACTCAGAAAAACTATGCTTACTTAGTAAAGGAAGATGAAGAACCTCAGAGTTACAGTGAAGCAAAAGGTAAGAAACAATGGGAAGAAGCAATGAAGGAGGAGTTCAATGCGCTGGAAGAGAACAACACTTGGGAACTTGTTCCAAAACCAAATGGTAAGAAAGTGATTGGAAATAAATGGGTTTACAAAGTTAAGAAACTTGCAGATGGAAGGATAGCCAGATACAAAGCTAGACTGGTGGTTGTTGGTGCATACCAATCACCAATTGAAGGCTTGGAAGATCAAATGATGAAGGAAGAATCAATTCCTAAAGTATGGAAGAAGATCATATTCAGAAGACAAGAGAAGTGTACACATATGTACATTAGCATAGTCATAGATGACTTAGATTTTTTGTTTAGTAAGAATCATGTACAAATTATCTATAAATACTTTAAGAAAAGTCGGGGCATGTATGAGAGCATATGTGACAATAGTTAGAAGTCAAGAATGAGGGAGATAGAAGTCAAGAGATAGAGGAAAGTGAGTTTGTGTTAGCTCTCATCACTCAGTTGTAATTTTCTGAGTTAATGAAGAAATATTGCGCCCGATCTTTTTGTGTCTGCTCCTTCTGTGTTTGATCATTTGTGAAATCCTTTTGAGGATATCTAAGTTGTTAGTTAATGAGCCTGTGACCTGATTTTCAGAGTCCAATTGTAAACAGGCTAGGAGAATTGTGAGTAGGAACATTCATATGTATTGAATGTCTACAGTTCTCTGAAACAGGTGCAAATTTCGTGTTTAATCTTTTGGTCAGTGCTCACTCCATAGTTTAAAGTTTTGTGCAAGCAAGCACTTAATCTTTAAGTTGGAAGGCGATCTACTCGTGGCTAAAAGCATTTGGCAAAACGGGTTAGATATTGTGAGAATCAAAGTTAAGAAGTTAGGGGTGTCTGAATCGACTTCTCAGAAGTACAGTTTCTGACATAGGTAACTTGAGAAGTTGATTTCTCAAGCTACACTTAATCTTTTGAAGAGATTCAACTTGGAATAGATGCGCAATCTCTAGGAGATGATTCGTACAAAGTTTCATCAAAAACTTTACAGAGTTGATAGGTCAATGTGAAGAAATACTGCAGCAGACTTTTCTGTGTATCATCCTCTTCACAGAATTGTTAATTTTTGATAGCTAGTAATTGATCTTTTAAATGTGTGAAAGGTTTTGACTTATTCTTGGTATAGAGGTGCTCTAATCACAAGAATAGGTTGTTCTTTTGGAGATTAACACTCTCCATCAGTGGTATCAGAGCAGGAGACATCAATTTGAAGAAATTTGAAGGAAGAAAGATCTCGACTACTGCAGATTCAAGAAATTCAACACTTGAAGGACTAAGAAGTGAAAGCTTGGAGTTAAAGCTCTAGGAGAAGACTATTTGACATCAAGAAAGGCAAAAGGAGTCCAATTTGAAGTAAAGGTACATACATTGTTTGTAAAGCTTGAAGTTTTCAATACACAGGTGGATACAAGATGGGAGAAAGCTTGCAGATTGATAAGCTAGATAGGGAGAACTATCCAGCATGGTCCATGAGGATGGAAGCACACCTCATGAGCAAAGATCTTATATCATTTATTACAGGAGATGAAGAAAAACCAGAGTTTGCAGATCCAAGTATTCCTACTAGGGAAGAACTTGCAATGTTGAAGACTTGGATGAGAAAGGATGCTCAAGCAAGGAGCATCATCTACATGGCTGTAAATGATTATCTTTTACCTCACATCAGAGGTTTGGAAAGTGCCACAGATGTTTGGAATGCCTTGGAAGAGCATTTCCAAAATACAACTAAGTCAAGGAAGTCCTCACTATGGGCTGAGTTCACAACTTTCAAGAAGAAGAGCTCACAATCAATTTCAGATTATGTGGCAAGGATGAAAGATATTGCAGATAGCTTGGGAGCAGTGGATGAAGACATTGAAGAGGAAAAGTTGGTAAGACAAATACTTACAGGTTTGAGAGGAGATGAGAAGTGGAAGCCTTTTATATTGTCCATAGAGTTGTCACTTGATCACTTTACTCCTGACCTTAATCAATTGCTAGGACATATGCTAACCTTTGAGCAGGATCTTAAAGGAGACAATGATAGAAGTACAAGTCAAGCTATGTACTCCAAAGACAAGAAAAAGAATGGCAAGGGAAAGCAATCAAATGATGATGAAGGGAATTCAAATCAAGCCAATTTCACAAAAGGGAAGACAAATTTCAGAGGTAAAGGAAGAGGAGGTAAGAACAAAGATAATGCTAAAGCTTGTTGGATTTGTGGCAGAACAAATCATTTGGCAAATGATTGTTGGTATAATAATCAAAATGGAGGATACAACAATCAGAATTATAGTCAAAGAGGTAGAGGAGGCAGAAACCAAAGAGGCAATTTCAGAGGAAGAGGTGGTAGGACATCATATGGTAGAGGAGGTGGAAGAAACTTCCAATCTCAGTCCTACAACAATAACTATTACAATTATGCATCAGATCAGAAGGATGACATGACTCTTATCTTAAATGCAACTCATGAATCAATGGGAGAAGATCAAAGAGTGTTTTATATTGACTCAGGGTGTAGCAATCATCTGAGTGGGAATCTATCTTTGATGACTGATATGGAAGCAAGGGTGAATGGACATACAGTTCAAACAGGTGACAATACCAAACATAAAGTGGAGAGCATTGGATCAGTGAAGACAAAGAGTGGAAGTACACTTCTGAGCAAGGTACTTTATGTCCCTACTATTCCTAAAAATTTGATAAGTGTAGGGCAAATTGTGGAGAAAGGATATGAGGTAAGATTTACAAATGATGGTGTCTATGTACAAGATCCAAATCAGGGATATAGAACCATAATTGCAGGTAAAAAGGAGGGAAGATTGTTCACTCTCAAAGTCCAAGGTAATGTGGGACATGCATTGTTTACCTATGGAGGTCAAAAGGTATCTGAATTAGACCTATGGCATAAAAGGCTAGGTCATTTCAATGAGAGAGCTATAAAGGAGATGTCAAAGAATCAGGTGGTGCTTGGATTGCCAAATATTGAAGGGCAACATATGGTGTACAAGTGTGAAGCTTGTCAATTAGGTAAAGCACATAAGAGTTCTTATAACAAAACAGGATACAAATATTCAAATATGCTTGAATTGGTTCATACAGATGTATGGGGTCCCTCAAGGGACTATAGCATAAATGGATCCAGATATTATGTGTTATTTGTTGATGATGCAACCAGGTGGATTACTTTGTATGTAATCAAGGACAAATCAGAAGTCTTTAAGACATTCAAACACTTTCATGCTTATGCAGAAAGGATCACAGGACAAAAGCTAAAGAGGTTAAGATCAGATGGAGGGGGAGAGTATTTCTCAAAAGAGTTTGATGATTATTTGTGGAATGCAGGTATCAAAAGAGAAGTGACTTGCAGGTACTCCCCTCAACAAAATGGAGTAGCAGAAAGGAGGAATAGGACTCTTGTAGAATTTGCAAGAGCCATGATGAAGGAAAAGAATTGTCCAAATTACTTATGGGCAGAAGCTATTAACACTGCAACATACCTTGTGAATAGGTTGCCTTGCAAAGCTTTGGATGGAGGAACCCCTTATGAAGCATGGTGGGGTAAGAAGCCTAGTCTTGATCATTGTAAAGTATTTGGATGTATTGCATATGCTTATGTTCCTTCACAATTAAGACATAAGCTAGAACCAAAGGCAGAGAAATATGTGTTTATTGGATATGATGATAGACAGATGGGTTATAGGTTGTGGAGTCCATCCACAAAGCAATTTCTTGTTACTAAAGATGTGACATTTGATGAGCAAAATATGTGGTATACAGGATCACCAAATGAGTATACAGGTGTTGAAGAAATTCAAAGGAAAGGAAAGGCAAAGGTAAAAGTTTGTGAAGAAATTGTTGATGAAGTTGACTCTAGATGTAGAGTGCAGGATCATGTAGAAGAAGGGCCAAGATTTGATCCAGAATCAAATGAGGCTGAAACTTCAAGAAGTGCAGAAATCAGAAGATCTACAAGGGAAAGGAAAGAACCTATAAGGTATAGTTATGATACATCTTTCCTAACAACAAAAGATTATGCCTACATTGTGAAAACAGAAGAAGATCCAACCACTTATGAAGAAGCCAAAGGTAAACAGAATTGGGAGAAGGCAATGCAGGAAGAGTATGATGCTCTACTTGAAAATGAAACTTGGGAACTAGTACCAAGACCAAAGAATCAGAAAGTCATTGGATGCAAGTGGGTATATAAAACAAAGAGGTTTGCAGATGGTAAGGTGTCTAGATATAAGGCTAGACTTGTGGTCAAAGGTTATGCCCAAACTTATGGGGTAGATTATGATGAGACCTTTAGTCCTGTTGCTAAGATGTCTACAATTAGGACATTGATTGCTATTGCTACTTGCAAGGGATGGAAATTGTCACAATTGGATGTGAAGAATGCATTTCTTAATGGTTACATTGCAGATGAAGTATATATGGAGCAACCAGAAGGCTTCATGGAATCAATTGGATCAGATTATGTGTGTAAGCTCAAGAGAGCTTTATATGGGTTAAAGCAAGCCCCAAGAGCTTGGAATTACAGATTGGTCAAGTTCTTGAATGAATGTGGATTTCAAGCATCAAAGGCAGATAGTAGCTTGCTAGTGAAGGCAAGTGAAAATGGATATATTTACATGTGCATTTATGTTGATGATATTATTGTTACAGGAACAGATGCTCAAGGAATCAATGAACTCAAGAAGCAAATAGAGAAGGAGTTTAAGATAAGTGACTTGGGAAACTTATCTTATTTTCTAGGAATGCAGATTGTGTATACTCAACATGGAGTATATGTTTCACAAGAGAGATATTTGAAGAATCTCTTAGTTAAGTTTAACATGGAAGATTGCAAGACCTCAACCACTCCATTGGAGGTAAATCACAAATTAAGCAGGTATGGAGGTGAAGAGTTCAATGACATGAAGAAATATCAGAGTTTGGTAGGTAGTTTAATCTATGCTACCTTGACAAGGCCAGATCTATCATATGCAGTAGGTGTGTTTTCACAATTCATGCATTGTCCAAAGAAGACTCATTGGATTGCAGCCCAAAGGGTACTCAGATATATCAAAGGAACCCTAAGTGAAGGGTTGTATTATGGTTTCACTTCTGACACAAGAATCAAAGTGTTTAGTGATGCAGATTGGGCAGGTGACTCAGATGATAGAAGGTCTACTCATGGATATCTATGTTATGTTGGAGACAAGTTAGTGTCTTGGTGTTCAAAGAAGCAACATACAGTTGCTTTATCATCCACAGAAGCTGAGTATAAGGGAATGGTAGAAGTGATATGGTTGAAGACCTTGATGAAGAGTTTTGAGTTTGATCATAGTACTCCAATAATTTTTGGAGACAATATGAGTTCTTTGTATTTGGCAGCTAACCCTGTTTTTCATGCCAGGACTAAGCATATAGAGATTCAGTATCATTTCTTGAGGGAAAAGGTACTAGATAAAGAGATTGAAGTGATGTATACTCCAACAAAAGAGCAAGTGGCAGATATGATGACAAAGAGTCTGGATGGACCTAAGTTACAAAGGTTCAAGGACATGGCAAGTATAAAGAAGACAGAGAAAACCTCAATTGATGATTGAGGGGGAGCTGTTGGTGCATACCAATCACCAATTGAAGGATTGGAAGATCAAATGATGAAGGAAGAATCAATTCCTAAAGTATGGAAGAAGATCATATTCAGAAGACAAGAGAAGTGTACACATATGTACATTAGCATAGTCATAGATGACTTAGATTTTTTGTTTAGTAAGAATCATGTACAAATTATCTATAAATACTTTAAGAAAAGTCGGGGCATGTATGAGAGCATATGTGACAATAGCTAGAAGTCAAGAATGAGGGAGATAGAAGTCAAGAGATAGAGGAAAGTGAGTTTGTGTTAGCTCTCATCACTCAGTTGTAATTTTCTGAGTTAATGAAGAAATATTGCGCCCGATCTTTTTGTGTCTGCTCCTTCTGTGTTTGATCATTTGTGAAATCCTTTTGAGGATATCTAAGTTGTTAGTTAATGAGCCTGTGACCTGATTTTCAGAGTCCAATTGTAAACAGGCTAGGAGAATTGTGAGTAGGAACATTCATATGTATTGAATGTCTACAGTTCTCTGAAACAGGCGCAAATTTCGTGTTTAATCTTTTGGTCAGTGCTCACTCCATAGTTTAAAGTTTTGTGCAAGCAAGCACTTAATCTTTAAGTTGGAAGGTGATCTACTCGTGGCTAAAAGCATTTGGCAAAACGGGTTAGATATTGTGAGAATCAAAGTTAAGAAGTTAGGGGTGTCTGAATCGACTTCTCAGAAGTACAGTTTCTGACATAGGTAACTTGAGAAGTTGATTTCTCAAGCTACACTTAATCTTTTGAAGAGATTCAACTTGGAATAGATGCGCAATCTCTAGGAGATGATTCGTACAAAGTTTCATCAAAAACTTTACAGAGTTGATAGGTCAATGTGAAGAAATACTGCAGCAGACTTTTCTGTGTATCATCCTCTTCACAGAATTGTTAATTTTTGATAGCTAGTAATTGATCTTTTAAATGTGTGAAAGGTTTTGACTTATTCTTGGTATAGAGGTGCTCTAATCACAAGAATAGGTTGTTCTTTTGGAGATTAACACTCTCCATCAGTGGTCAAATGCTATGCTCAGACACATGGCATAGATTATGATGAGACATTTAGTCCGATGGCAAAGATGCCAACCGTAAGGACATTGATTGCTATAGCAGCATCAAAAGGATGGAAGCTAAGTCAACTGGATATAAAGAATGCATTTTTTAATGGATATATATCAGATGAAGTCTACATGGAACAGCCTGAAGGGTTTGTAAGTTCCAGTTACTCAGATCATGTTTGCAGATTAAGAAGAGCTCTCTATGGATTGAAGCAAGCTCGAAGAGCTTGGAATTATAGACTTGTGAAGTATCTCAATGACCTTGGATACCAAAGTTCAAAGGCTGATGCAAGTCTACTCGTTAAGAGAACAGATGAAGGTATGATCTACGTTTGTATTTATGTAGATGATATAATAATCATAGGAACCTCAGATGAAGGAATCAAAGAGGTAAAGAGACTGCTTGAAAAAGAGTTCAAGATCAGTGATCTAGGAAAATTATCATATTTTCTTGGAATGGAAGTTACATATACAGATCATGGTGTATATGTTTCACAAGAAAGGTATCTCCTAAACTTACTGAAGAAGTTTAACATGGAGAATTGCAGAGAAGCTTCAACACCACTTGAAGTAAATCATAAACTCAGCAAATATGGTGGTGCAGAGTTTAAAGATATGAGGAAGTATCAGTCGTTAGTGGGAAGCTTGATTTATGCTACGCTAACAAGACCGGATCTCAGTTATGCAGTGGGAGTTCTCTCATAGTTCATGCATTGTCCGAAGGATCAACATTGGGTTGCAGGACAAAGAGTTCTTAGATATATCAAAAGAACTATAAAGGAAGGATTATATTATCCTTATACGTCAGATATAAAGCTGAGAGCATACAGTGACTCAGACTGGGCAGGAAGTCAAGATGACAGAAGGTCAACACATGGGTATATGATATACCTAGGAGATAAGCTTGTAAGCTGGTGTTCAAAGAAGCAACACACAATGGCTTTATCGTCAACAGAAGCAGAATATAAAGAACTTGTGGAAGCAGCGAAAGAAGTGATATGGATGCAGACCTTGTTCAAAAGAATGGGTATTGATCAAGGTATACATGTCATACATGGAGATAATATGAGCTCGTTGTATCTTGCAGCAAATCCAGTATTTCATGCAAGAACAAAACACATAGAGATTCAATATCATTTCCTGAGGGAAAAGGTAATGGAGAAGGAGATTGAATTAGTATTCACTCCTACAAAAGATCAGATAGTAGATATTCTCACAAAGAGCTTGGATGGAGTAAAGACAAGCAGATTCAAAGAAATGGCAGGTATAAAAGAAAAGAAGAATATATGAAAGATCAGAGAATGCAAATTAGTGATTGAGGGGGAGCTGTTGAAGAATCACTCACAAATTTGACATACAGACAGACATAAAGACGAAGGAAGACAAAGAGAAGCAAAAACAAAGTCAGTCAGAAAATCAAGCCTTAGTGAAGGGACAAATTCACGCATGTAATATAGTTCATAGAAACTTCCAGTAAAACGAGTTTTTGAATCTCGGATCAAAATGTATATAAGAGAGAGCATAGAACCGGAATAGAGAGGGAGAATAGGTGAGAAGAGAAGATTCCCTAAGTGACAAGGAGAGTGATATTAGAAGACGTCAAAGATCGCGTATGTAGAGATGAATAATAGAACCTGAACTGTCGGGTATTCATTTGAGAGAGATGGTAAGGAATAATTACTCAGAGTGGCATCCTTAACATACCATGTGTTGAGCTTTTCATGTTCTTCCTTTGTTGGCAATCCTCTTGTCTTGAATTAGGGAAATTCCTCATCTCCTGAGATGTATCCATAAAGACTCCTTCCTTGTAGGTATGTCTTCATCCTTAGAGACCATGCCTGATAGTTGTTCCTGTCCAATTTATCAATAAATGAAGGAAAAACATCTCCCATTTTACCTTAGTTTGCTCTGATACCACTATTGAGAATGATGGATGGACACTCCAAGAGAATGAGTAGGTACTGCCAAATCCTACTTTGTACCAGCCCTTTGATGCTTCAGAGTTGATAAGTGTACCTCCGTAGCTTTCCAATGACACCATAAAATGGCCTATGTACTTTGGAAATGAT
>MU260536.1:0-2500 GCA_020310875.1 Ceratopteris richardii
TCTAATTTGTTGTCACGCAAAGTCTGCACCAGCCATTTTGGCATAGTTTTTGCTGTTCAATATCAGCTCTCTCATCAACAAGTGCATCATGTAATCTGCATCAGAAATGGAATGATCTGCATCATCATAGAAACCTGCAAAGGCTGAGAAGTTGCCTCATTAGGACCAACGCTAGCCTGTCCACCTGTAAAAAGAGGCATCAAAGTATCATACATGTCTTTGGAGCTAACAGATGTCTCCTTAGTACATGAAAGCAATGGCTGAATAGCATCTTCCACAAAGACAACATCACGGCTAACCAGAATGCGTTTAGTCTGTGGATGATACAGACGATAGCCTTTACTTCAGAACTGTACCCAACAAAAATACATTTTATGCCTTATCATCCAATTTTCTGCGATGTTGTTCAGGCACTAATGCATATGCCAAACAACCAAAAACACGCAGATGAGCAACAGATGGCTTGCGGTCATGCCAAGCCTCATATGGAGTGATAGACTGCAACACTTTCGTGGGACACCTGTTCAGTACATATGCTGCACACATGACAGCCTCAAGCCAGAAACTATGTGGTAAAGCCTGACTTTTGACCATGCACCTCGCCATCTCCATGAGTGACCTGTTCTTTCGTTCAGCAAACTCCATTCTGTTGAGGTGTATACGGCACTGTACACTGGGTTTTATCCCACGTTCAGCCAGAAATGCATTAAAATCTGAAGACATATATTCCCCCCCTCGATCAGAACGGAGGGTGCCCATTTTACATGCTGACAGATTCAGCCAAAACCAAAAACTGTTTGAAGCACATGAACACTTCGGACTTTGCTTTGGTGGATATACCCATGCATGCCTCGAAAAATCATCAATGAAAGTCACGAAGTAAAGGTAATTTCCAAAAGAGGGTGTCTGCATAGGACCACAGACATCACTATGTACAAGCTGCAATTTCTGCATAGCCCGAACTGTACCATCTTTTGGAAAGGAAGAACGTTGCATTTGCCCAAAATACAGCCTTCACAAACATGTTTTCCAAGTGCCTCAAGTTTGGGCAAAGAGGACACCATTTCAGATTTCTATAGGCGTAACAAACTAGCAAAATTCAGATGACCAAAGCGTGCATGCCAAAGCTTTGCATCTGACATAGCCTGAGAATCATGAACTGCACATGCCGAATCATTCACAGATTTTTCATAGTCTATGAGCTTATACAGCCCACGACATAAAATGCCAGAAGCAATAATCACATCGCCATTTGAGAGATCATGGACTGTACACCTGTCATCAACGAATTTCACAACCAAGCCAATCTTGGCTAATGCAGAAACTGATAACAGGTTCTTTTTGATCCCTGGCACAAATAAAGCATCTGACAAAGTGAAAGAACTACCATCAACAGTAGTCAGAATGATCTTACCAACTCCCATAACAGGATAAGAGGAGTTATTGGCGCATGTGACAGTATTCCCTGTAGGGGCAGGCTCGAGTGAAGAGAAGAAACTACGCTGCGAGGTAATATGTTTGGTTGCCCCACTGTCAAAGTACCAAACATCTGAGTCTACTGCAGACATGCACTGATCATGAGAAGATGGGTCAAAACTGCAGACAGTAGTAAACGCCCATTCTTCTTCCTGCACAAGATTTGCAGACTCTGTTTTTGGTGTAGAGGCCTCTGCAACAACCATTCCAGCCTCTTTCTTCTTTGCCTCTTTAGCAGCCAGTTTTGGACAGTTCTTTATAATATGATCATTTCCTTTACAGTACTTGCAGAACAATTTCTGCTTTTCTGATTTCTTCTCATCTTTATCCTGGTTCTTCGATTGTGCAGCATTTGCAGATTTCTGCTTACTAGTAGAAGAGCTCCATTTTCCTTTGCCCTTCTGACTAGCCAGGAAAGCTTGATCTGCAACACGCATAATGGACCTGTTCTGCCTGGACTGATCTTCCTGCAACAGAACAGAGACTAATTCCTCAAATGACAAGGCATTCGGATTGCCTTTCATCATCAATCGAAGAGTAGAGGCAAAACTCTGATATGAATCAGGAAGGCCATTCAGAACGGTCTGCACAAGTGAGCTATCTGGTATAACCTCATCAACAGAAATCAATTGTTCCTTCAGGTCTTTGATCTTTGTAAGAAAACTATCCATCGAATCACCTTCATTCATGTGCTCACTCTCCAACTGTTTTCGGAGGTAAGCAACACGAGCCTCATTCCTAGCCTGGTACAAAGTGGTAAGTGTATCCCAAGCATCCTTTGCTGGTCTGCAAGAGCGAATGTGAGGAATAATGGCACGTTTGACAGACAAAGCTATCAATGCATGTGCCTGGGCATCTCTGCCATCCCAATGAATCTGCTCTGCAGTAGGTGCAACAGAAACAGCAGCACGAACAGAATCTGCGGAATATCATCTTCGACACCATCTTCATCAGCTCCAACACCTGTATTTGCAGTACCTGTCGTTATAGGTGTAACAGGACGTCTTTCAACACCCTGCACAAT
>MU260536.1:10000-15000 GCA_020310875.1 Ceratopteris richardii
GTACAAATAGGTGATAACACAAAACATAATGTAAGGTCAATTGGAAAAGTAAAGTGTAAGAATGGAGCTGATCTACTAACAAATGTTTTGTATGTTCCAGGAGTATTTGTTGAAGATCTAGAGAATGGATACAATGAAATTGTCTATGGTAAAAAGGAAGGTAGACTTTTTACTCTTAAAGTACAAGGGAATGTTGGTCAAGCTTTAATCACACATGGTGATGAAGTTTTTACAGAATTGGACCTCTGGCATAAGAGGTTAGGACATTTTAATGAAAAAGGAATCAAAATGATGGTAGAGAAACAATCCGTAAGAGGACTGTAGAATATGAAGAATAAACATATGATTCACAAATGTGAAGCCTGTCAGATGGGAAAAGCACACAGGTTACCATTTCAGAAGAAGAGTTACAAACACGATGGTTTGCTAGAACTCATACATACAGATGTATGGGGACCTACAAAAGAAGGATCCATCAGTGGCTCAAGGTATTATGTTCTCTTTATTGATGATGCAACAAGATGGATAACTCTTTATGTTTTGAAAGAGAAGGCAGAAGTATTTGGAGCTTTCAAGCATTTTCATGCATATGCTGAAAGACTTACAGGACAAAAACTCAAAAGACTAAGGTGTGATGGAGGAGGAGAATATTTTTCTCAAGAATTCAATGATTATCAATGGAATGCAGGAATCAAAAGAGAAATAACTTGCGGGTATACACCGCAACAAAATGGAGTAGCAGAAAGGAGAAATTGAACTCTACTTGAGTTTGCAAGAGCAATGTTAAAGGAGAAAAATTATCCAAACTATCTTTGGGCTGAGGCTGTAAATACAGCTACATATCTTGTAAACAGATTACCATGTACAGCTTTAAATGGAATGACCCCTTATGAAGCGTGGTGGGGTAAGAAGCCAACACTTGATCACTGCAAAGTGTTTGGATCAGTTGCTTATGCTTATGTACCGTCACACTTAGACATAAGCTTGAATCAAAAGCTGAAAAATATGTGTTCATCAGATATGATGAAAAACAGATGGGTTATAGACTATGGAGTCCTCTAACCAAACAGTTTATTGTTTCCAGAGATGTGACATTTGATGAAGGAAAGAGTTGGTATGCAGATAAAGAGCATAGTGATGAAACATTTGAAGAAGAGATAAGAAGAATTGAAAAAGGTAAATCACTTATGCAGGTGAATGGAGATGAAGATCATATGCAGACAAGTACATCCAGGTTTGGATCAGTTATGAGAAATGAAGACGGACCAAGATTTGATGAAGAAGTGTATACAGATACACATGAAGAATATGAACCAAGAAGGTCAAACAGAACCAAGAAGGTCAAACAGAGTAAGGAAACAACCAACAAGGTATCCCTATGATACTTCTTATCTGACTCAGAAAAACTATGCTTACTTAGTAAAAGAAGATGAAGAACCTCAGAATTACAGTGAAGCAAAAGGTAAGAAAATTTGGGAAGAAGCAATGAACGAAGAGTTCGATGCACTGGAAGAGAACAAGACTTGGGAACTTGTTCCAAAACCAAATGATAAGAAAGTGATCGGAAATAAATGGGTTTACAAAGTTAAGAAACTTGCAGATGGAAGAATAGCCATATACAAAGCTAGACTCGTAGTCAAAGGCTATGCTCAGATGCATGGCATAGATTATGATGAGACATTCAGTCTGGTGGCAAAGATGTCAACCATAAGGACATTGATTGCCATAGCAGCATCAAAAGGATGGAAGTTAAGTCAATTGGATATAAAGAATGCATTTCTAAATGGATATATATCAGATGAAGTCTACATGGAACAACCTGAAGGATTTGTAAGTTCCAGTTACCCAAATTATGTTTGCAGATTAAGAAGAGCACTCTATGGATTGAAGCAAGCTCCAAGAGCTTGGAATTACACACTTGTGAAGTATCTCAATGACCTTGGATACCAAAGCTCAAAGGCAGATGCAAGTCTACTCATCAAGAGAACAGATGAAGGTATAAGATCTACATTTGTATTTATGTAGATGACATTATAATCACAGGTACCTCAGATGAAGGAATCAAGGAAGTAAAGAGATTGCTTGAAAAAGAATTCAAGATCAGTGATCTAGGAAAGTTATCATACTTTCTTGGAATGGCAGTTACATATACAGATCATGGTGTATATGTTTCACAAGAAAGGTATCTCCTAAACTTACTGAAGAAGTTTAACATGGAGAATGGCAGAGAAGTCTCAACACCACTTGAGATCAATCATAAACTCAGCAAATATGATGGTGCAGAGTTTAAAGATATGAGGAAATATCAATCTTTAATGGCAGGAATAAAAGAAAAGAAGAATATATGAAAGATCACAGGATGCTAATTAGTGATTGAGGGGGAGCTGTTGAAGAATCACTCACTAATTAGATATAAAGACCTGAAGATGTATGAAGGATAAAAGAAAGATGAAGAGAAGCAGAAACAAAGCATTCAGAAAAATCAAAGCCTTAGTGAAGGGACAAATTCACGCCTGTAATATACAGCGTAGAAACTTCTAGAATTACGAGTTTTTGAAT
This sequence comes from Ceratopteris richardii, assembly GCA_020310875.1. Classification (NCBI taxonomy): domain Eukaryota; kingdom Viridiplantae; phylum Streptophyta; class Polypodiopsida; order Polypodiales; family Pteridaceae; genus Ceratopteris; species Ceratopteris richardii. The sequence continues at coordinate 12,560 of MU260536.1, forward strand.
CTCGGATAAAAAATGTATATAAGAGAGTTGAGAGAGTTCTTAAATATACAGGATGTAGAGAATGTAGAAGTGTGTAGATGTATGTGTAGGAGACGCAAGAGTGCGTATGTAGAGATGAATAATTGAACCTGAACTGTCAGGCATTCATCTGAGAGAGCGATGGTAAGGAAGAACTACTCAGCATAGGAGAGTTTTCCATGGCTATGAGCGAAGTGAGGCCAAGCCATTTTCTACACATCTTCTCTAATAGAAAACACATACTTATGTGGAAAGATTTGAGCACATTCTTCTTGTGTGAAGAAATCTAAGTGATTTCATGTTACTGTGAAAGTTAGTTAACAGTTACAATTTTCTCAGTACACGTTTTACGGTACTTCTGCAAGTTAGATCTCGTAGTATAGTGTAAAGTTTTTCATAAGTGATAGCTTATCTTGAAGCTAGTAGTCTCAACTACAAATTGATCAAAAAAGTTTTGTGAAACAGGACACGTACACAAGGTACAATGTCTGACCGTAAAGGCATCTAGAACTGGTGAAGTTTTTTCTCGAACTTCAAATAAAGTTCATTCAATGAATAAAGCTCAGGTATTACGTCCTTTACTTCAATTACAAACATTTGGAGTAACTACAAACAGAATTGCAGTTGATTCTGGTAACATTCCGATACAATTACGATGGTTTACGGTGATAGTCCGGTAATAGTCGGGTGAAGTTTTGGTGATATTCTGGTGAGTTCAAACACAGTTTTGGCACATCTAAGTGGCAAAAAGAATATCTAACAGTAAGTAAACAGAGATTTGTAAGGACTGAAGTAAACCAGATCAAAATTGAAGCCTGAAGAAAAGGCAAAAGGTTTCTGTAAAGTGAATTTTTGATTTCACTAAACATAGTTATAAAGGTTTCAATTTCAAGAAGTTTACTAAGCTATTGATGATTATAGAGGTGTTCTAATATCACTCTAGCTTAGTCCTTGTGGCGTGGAAAAATTTCGCAGCTTATTTTACAAGCTTTTGCCGCATCGCCCGCAAGTGGTATCAGAGAAGAAAAGGTTCTGAAGAGCAAGAATATCCTCAAGAGTAAACGAAAGTAAAGATACAAGAGAATTTTGAAGAATTCCTCACAAGAAAAGTGAAAGCTGAGAAGATCAACAACAAACGGAATCAGAGAAGCATTCCAAAGTTATTCTCAAGGGTAAAGATTTACAAAAGGTAAAATCTTTTAACATTATACTCACCGACAGTAACAGAAACAAGAAGAACAAACCGAATCAGAGAAGCATTCCAAAGTTATTCTCAAGGGTAAAGATTTACGAAAGGTAAAATCTTTTAACGTTATACTCACCGACAGTAACAGAAACAAGAAGATTATGGCAGATCACATTTCTATTGACAAATTGGACAGAGATAACTATCCCGCATGGGTAATGCGAATGGAAGCCTTACTTATGAGTAAGGACTTAATGATATATGTAACAGGAGAAGAAAAGAAGCCTACTTTTGGAGATGAGAGTCAACCAAAGAAAGAAGAGTTAGAAGCCTTGAAGCTATGGAAGAAGAAAGATGCAACGACAAGAGCGTATATCTACAATACCATTACAGACCATTTACTACCACATATTAGAGGTCTAGAGAAAGCGGAAGACATATGGAGTGCATTGGAAGATCATTTCCAAAACACTACCAAAGCTAGGAAGGGTAGCTTATGGTGAGAGTTTACAATGTTCAAGAAAAAGCAAAGTCAAAGCATTAGTGATTATGTCACTAAGATGAAGGACTTGGCAGATAGTCTTGGATCTATTGACGAAGATATCGAAGATCACAGGTTAATAGCACAAGTGCTTGCAAGATTGAGAGGAGATGAAAGGTGGAAACCTTTTGTACTCTCAATTGAACTTTCATTAAATCATTTTGTACCAAATCTAAATCAGTTTCTTGGACTAATGCTAACATTTGAGCAAGAATTGAAGACAGATGGAGATAAAGGACAAAGTTCTGCTATGTACGCAAAGAATAAGAAGAAAGTTGATAAGGTAAAGAAAAAGATGAAGAAGAGATGACTACTCAAGCAAATTATGCAAGAGGAAGAGGTAATGTCAGAAGTAGATGTAGTGGTAATACAAAAGGAAGAGGTAATCACAATAACAACAAGAAGACTTGTTGGATCTATGGATTAATCAATCATTTAGCTCATGATTGCTGGTATAATTCTCAAGGATCAAGTCAGAATCAGAATAACAATAGCAGAGGCAGAAGCGGAAGATATGAAAGAGGAAGACAAAGCCAAAGAGGTGGCTATGGTAGAGGTGCAGCAAGAAGTTGGGGACAGAATCAGTCTCACAATACTACCTACTACAACTATGCGAGTGATATGCAGAATGACAATCATACAACGTTGATGATGAATTCGATAAATGTGTCAGAGAATGAAGATCTCAAGGTATTC
>MU260536.1:30000-32500 GCA_020310875.1 Ceratopteris richardii
GTTCAAACTACCTACCATACTTTGGTATCCTGTGATGTCTTGGACTTCTTCTCCTTCATGAGCACTTAGCTTTAGGTTGACCTCCATTGGAGTAGTAGATACTTTAGCATCCTGCAAGCCAAACTTCTTGACCATATCCTGCACATACTTCTTTTGGGTGATATATATACCTGAGTTGGTGTAGACTAACTCAAGACCTAAGAAATACTTCAATAATCCAAGATCACTAATCTTGAATTCTTTCATCATCTGTCCTTTGATGTGCCTAATCCCATTGACATCATTGCCTGTAATGATGATGTCATCAACATAAACACACAAGTAGATAACCTCTGTACTACTTCTCTTTATGAATAGAGAAGTGTCTGCTTTACTCATCACAAATCCTTGGTCTTGGAGGTAGGTTGTCAACCTGTAATTCCATGCTCTAGGTGCCTGTTTCAAACCATACAGAGCCTTCTTCAATTTACAAACATAGTTTACCTTTTTTGGATCTTCATAGCCAGGTGGTTGTGACATGTAGACTTCTTCAGATATCCATCCATTCAAGAAAGCATTCTTGACATCTAATTGGTACATATTCCAATTCTTGGATGCAGCTACACTCACCAATATTCTGATAGTTGGCATGTTGGCCACAGGAGAAAATGTCTCCTCATAATCAATGCCTTGGGTTTGTGCAAAACCCTTGGCTACCAACCTAGCTTTGTACCTGTTTATTGTTCCATCTGAATTCTTCTTTAGTTTGTAGATCCATCTAGATCCTATTACCTTCATAGAGTCTTTCTTGGGTACCAAGTCCCAAGTATCACTTTCCTTGAGAGCTTCCATCTCTTCATCCATGGCTTCTTTCCATTCTGGTTTGGTAATTGCTTCTTCATAGGTACCTGGTTCTTCATTCAACAAGTCCTTTGCAAGATATACAGAATGTTTAGTTACAAGTGATGTGTCATACCCAAATCTGATAGGCTTCTTCTTTTCTCTCTGAGATCTCCTCATTGCTTGAGTTGAGGATTCTGGTTTATCTTCTAGTTGCTTCATCTTCATCTTCCCTTTGGATTTCCAAGCCTTGAACTCTTCAAGATTTATTGTATCATCATCATCTGAGCTTGAATCTTCTTTTTGAATTGATTCCTCCTTGGTGAGCTTTGGGAAATCCTCTTCCATGTCATAGGGTAGACTAATCTTCCTGCATTCATTCTCATACCATGAGTCATTCTCATCAAAGATGACATCTCTGCTTACCTTGAAACCTTTGTTTGTTGGGTTGTAGAATCTGTATCCCTTTTGGTTCAAATCATAACCAATGAAGATACATTTTTCAGCCTTGGGGTCTAGCTTTCCCCTTACCTGTGAGGGAATATGCACATATGCTACACAACCAAAGATTTTGCAATGATCCAGAGAGGGTCTCTTACCATGCCAAGCTTCATATGGTGTCATGCCATCAAGTGATTTGGATGGCAACCTGTTAATAAGGTAGGTGGCAGTGGATACACTCTCTGCCCAAAGATAATTTGGCAACTTCTTTTCAATAAAGCATAGACCTAGCTGTTTCTACTATGAGTCTATTCCTTCTTTCAGCTACCCCATTTTGTTTAGGTGAGTACCTTGTAGTAATCTCCCTTTTGATACCTCTTTCCTGCAAGAAATCTTCAAACTCATTGGAGAAGTATTCTCCTCCACCATCTGACCTTAGCCTCTTCAAGCTTCTTCCTGTTTGATTTTCAACAAGTGCAAGATACCTCTTGAAACAATTAAACACTTCATCTTTATGCTTCATAAAGTATAAAATGGTCCACCTGCTATAATCATCAATGAAGGACACATAATACCTTGATCCTGAAATAGAAGGGTCCTTGCTAGGTCCCCAAACATCTGTGTGTACCAAGTCTAGGTAGTCTTCATGCATGAATCCTGTCCTTGAGTAGGGCAACCTGTGAGACTTACCAAATTGACATGCTCCACACTTGTAAATCATGTGTTGCTTGGACACATTAGGTATCCCAAGCACACATTGATCCCTGCACATTTGCTTTAGGGTTCTTTCACCTATGTGCCCTAATCTCTTGTGCCATATTTCTAACGCTGAAAGTGTCTGATCCTTGTAATTATACAAAGCAATGTTCTTGGTTTCTTCTAGCTCAAAAGTAAACAATCTACCTGATTTCTCCCCTTTGGCCATCCTTCTGAATCCATGTCTTGGGTCCTCCACATATGCTCCATGTTGTGTGAATCTGACCTGCAAACCTTTCTCCACAATCTGACCAACACTCATTAGATTCTTGGTGATGGTTGGTACATAGAGTACCCTGCTCAATAGATTCTGGTTACCATCACATGTCTTCACATTTCCAATCTTAACAACAGAATGTTTAGTGTCATCACCTGTTTGTACCTGATGTTTGCCCTTGGGTTCTTCCAAATCAGAAAGTAATGCCACATTGCCAGCTACATGGTTAGAACATCCTGAGTCAATATAAAATAAATGATCATCATT
>MU260536.1:40000-45000 GCA_020310875.1 Ceratopteris richardii
AAGTGAAGATGAACAGACCCTGTTGACTTCAAATGAACATAACCAAAGATTGCAACATCCAAATGACATGAAAATTTCTGAGCATATAGTAGACTTATAGAGCTAATGTACCAAGTTAAATCACTGAAAATGATGCACCAAGCTCAGAGAAAACATCTCTGCAATCTGATTGAGAAAACTAAGAGTAATGGCAATGAGTGGTACACTTCACAAGAACATGGAAATATGAACTCAAATAATCATGAAAATGAAAGTATATTGCTTGTACAATACAATGAATTACTGATACATATGTATGTCTTGGAATCACACCTTGATATGGCATAAAGCTCAGCTCTTGGAGGTCTTCACATAGGTCTATATAACCACGACTAAAACTGCCATCTATTTATAGTTGAGTTTGGGAGGCTAACTTCCCTCAATCACTCTCCAATCAATCAATGATTGATTTGATTCTCTACCTACCACAAATCACGAATTCGTGGCTCCTCTTTCCATTCTTGATCAAGTGGACTCAACCACTTAAGATTCTTTCACTTTTACATTAAGTAAACTCTTCAAAAGTTACAAGAGGTAGTTCACAAGTGAACTTTACATAGTCTTATTTTTAAAGCTTTTTTCATGACTTTGTGGGACTCAAGCCAATACTTAGGTTTGTCATAGACTTGCTCCAACAGCTCCCCCTCAAGCCAAGTATGCTTGAGGTCTTCAATTTTCCAAGATTACCTGCAAACCAATCATAGCCTTGAATTTGCAAGCTTTGTACCATCCAATGCTTTGGTTAGAATATCTGCACATTGTTGATGAGTGGACACATATGATATTTGAATCTCTTTGCTTAGAACCTTCTCGCGTACATAGTGATAATGAACTTCAATATGTTTAGTCCTTGCATGAAAAATATGATTAGCAGCCAAATGAATAGAACTCATATTGTCACCAAAAATAGTTGGAGTTCCAAACTCCAATCCAAGATCTTTGAATAATTTCTTCATCCACATAGCTTCCTGAGTAGCTATGGCAAGACCTCTATATTCAGCTTCAGTAGAAGAGAGAGCAACTGTGGGTTGCTTCTTGGATGACCATGAAATAAGCTTTGAACCTGCAAAGGTAAGATAACCTGAAGTGCTCCTTCTATCTTCCTTGGAGCCAGCCCAATCTGCATCAGAAAATAGCTTCAAACCTAAATCAGATACATAAGGATAATAAAGTCCTTCATTTATGGTTCCTTTGAGATACTTGAGAATCCTTTTGGCAGCATCCATATATGGTTTCCTTGGTGTGTGCATAAATTGACTTAGCATACTCACACTGTAACATATATCTACTCTTGTCAATGTGGCATAATTGAGACTACCCACTAGATTTTGATATGATGTGATGTCCTCTATGAGTTCACCTTCATGTGAGCTCAATTTGTGATTGACCTCCATTGAAGTACTTGCAATCTTACAATCTTGCATCTTGAATTTTGCCAACATGTCCTTAATGTACTTTCTTTGAGTGAGAAACAAACCATGATCTTTGTAGACAACTTCCAAGCCTAGGAAGTAGGAAAGTGAACCCAAATCACTTATCTTGAACTCTTCTCTCATCTGATCTTTGATCTTCTTCATACCATCTGCATCATTTCCTCTCAATATAATATCATCTACATATACACATAGGTAGATGACCTCAGAGTTACTCTTTTTAATAAAGAGTGAAGGATCTGCCTTGCTTGGTTGAAAGCCTTTGTCCTGCAAGAATGAAACAAGCCTGAAATTCCAAGCTCTTGGAGCTTGCTTGAGACCATACAATGCTTTGTTAAGTTTACACACATAATCAGGATAAACTTGATTCTCAAAACCAGGTGGTTGTGCCATATATACCTCTTCTGTTATCCAACCATTCAAAAATGCATTCTTTACATCTAGTTGAAGTATCTTCCAATTCTTGGAAGAGGCAATACTAAGCAAAACCCTAATAGTAGGTATCTTTGCCACAGGAGAGAAGGTCTCCTCATAATCAATTCCCTGAGTTTGTGCAAAGCCTTTTGCTACAAGCCTTGCCTTATACATGTTAATGGAACCATCAGAATTCTTCTTGAGTTTATAGACCCATCTTGAGCCTATTACCTTCATGGATGAAGTCTTGGGCACCAAATCCCAAGTGTTGTTTTCCTCAAGTGCTTCAATCTCTTCCTTCATTGCATGCTTCCATTCTGTTTTTGCTTTGGCCTCTTCAAATGATGATGGCTCCTCTTGGTTTATGTCCTGTGCTATGTAGATAGAATGTTTAGTTACTAATGAGGTGTCAAACCCATACCTTTCTAGTTTTTTCTTTTCCCTCATAGATCTTCTTAGGCCATGATGTGATGATTCTGCCTCATGTCCAAGTTCTTGCAATTTTGCTTTACCTTTAGACTTCCATGCTTTGATCTTTTCCATATGAGATTCTTCATCATCCTCCAAGGTGTCTTGTTCTTCAATCTTTGGTTGTTCTCTACCAAGCTTTGGAAAATCTTCTTCAAGATTATATGGTAAATTGACCTTCCTGCATGAATCTTCATACCATGAATTGTTCTCATCAAAAACTACATCTCTGCTTACCAAGAATCCTTTGTTGGTAGGGTTGTATAGCCTATAGCCCTTTTGATTGTTGTCATATCCAATAAATACACACCTTTCTGCCTTTGGATCCATCTTGCCTCTAACCTGTGAAGGAACATGAGCAAAAGCAATACATCCAAAAATTTTACAATGATCTAAGCTTGGTCTTCTTCCATTCCAAGCCTCATATGGAGTCATCCCATCAAGGGATTTTGAAGGCAACCTGTTAATCAAGTAAGTGGCTGTAGATACAGCCTTAGCCCATAAGTAATTAGGTAAATGCTTTTCATTTAACATAGACCTTGCAGCTTCAACAATTGTCCTATTCCTCCTTTCTGCCACTCCATTTTGCTCAAGAGTGTACCTTGTAGTTACCTCTCTTTTGATTCCTCTTTCTTGAAGAAAAGAATCAAACTCATGGGAGAAGTATTCTCCCCCTCCATATGACCTTAGCCTTTTTAGTGATTTACCTGTTTGATTCTCCACAAGAGCCAAATATCTTTTGAAACATGAAAAAACTTCATCTTTGTGTTTCATAAAGAATAGGATAGTCCATCTGTTGCAATCATCAATAAAGGAGACATAATACCTTGATCCAGATATTGAAGCTTCCTTGCTAGGTCCCCATACATCTGTATGAACCAACTCCAAGAGATCTCCATGCATATAACCTTTCTTCATGAATGGTAACCTGTGAGACTTTCCAAATTGACATGCACTACACTTATAAATCATATGCTGTTTTAACAAATAAGGGATTCCAAGTACACTTTGGTCCCTGCAAATTTGCTTTAATGACCTTTCATCAATATGTGCTAACCTTTTGTGCCATACTTCCAATTCTGTGAGTGTCTAACTACCATAATTAAAGAGAGCAATGTTTCTAGTGTCCTGTAATTCAAATGTGAACAATCTACCTGTCTTTTCACCTTTTGCAATTTTTCTGAATCCTTGACTTGGATCTTAAACAAATGCTCCTGCCTTTGTGAACCTGACTTGCAACCCTTTCTCTACTATCTGCCCAACACTTATCAAATTCTTTGTAATGGTAGGGACATAGAGTACCTTACTAAGTAGGTTGATGTTTCCATCAGGTGCTTTGACAGTGCCTATTTTCTCCACAAGATGTTTTGTATCATCTCCTGTTTGTACCTCATGCTTATTTGTTGGATCTTCTAAATCTGATAGGAGTGCCACATTTCCTGCCACATGATTTGAACAACCTGAATTTATGTAGAAAACATGCTCATCAGATTTACCTTGTGGCATAGCCATGTTCATGATCAATAATGAATCCTCTTTGTTTGAGTCTCTTTTATGTTTGTACCTCATGCTTATTTGTTGGATCTTCTAAATCTGATAGGAGTGCCACATTTCCTGCCACATGATTTGAACAACCTGAATTTATGTAGAAAACATGCTCATCAGATTTACCTTGTGGCATAGCCATGTTCATGATCAATAATGAATCCTCTTTTGTGTAGTTATTGTAGTCTCTCCTTCCTTTGTAGCCTCCTTGATAGTTTGAATGATTGTAGTTGTTGTAGCTGCCATGATAATTGTTAAACCTTCCTTTTGAGTAGCCATAACTTCCTCTATTGTATCCTCTTCCTCTTTGATTCCTGGAATTCCTAAAGCAATTTTCAGTTGTATGATTAGTTAATCCACAAATAGAACATAGGTTGGAGTCTTGGGATCTCCCCCTGCCTTACCTCCTCTTCCTCGACCTCTGCCATGTCTTCCTCTACCTGCATAGTTAGCTTGATATGTACCTACTTCATCATCCACTTTCTTTGCCTTTCCTTTGTTATCTTTGGACTTGCTTTTATCAGTGTATAAAGCTGAAGATTGATTACCTTTAGAGTTTTCTCCATTTTCGATAAGCTTTGCCTCTTGAGTAAGTAGTTTTCCAATGAGTGTATTGAAATCCGGTACATGCATGTCCATGTACAAATCCATAGCTGTGGTGAATGCTTCCCACTTGTCATCTGCCTTCAAGCCATTGATGATCTGCCTTACAATTTGCTCTTCATCTATTACCTCTCCAATGCTTCCCAACTGATCTGCTATGTCCTTGAGCTTTGTGACAAAATCAGTCACATTTTGTTTGGGAGCCTTCTTGAGAGTTGTGAAACCCAGCCATAGTTGATGCTTCCTAGATTTAGTACTTGAAGAAAAGAAAGCTTCAAGTGCATCCCACACTTCCTGAGATGTCTTACAACTTCTAATGTGAGGCAACAAAAAATCTGAGATAGAGTTGAGGAGATAAGACCTTGCAAGTGCATCCTTGGAGCACCATGTGCTCAATCTTTCTTGCTCTTCTTGTGTTGGTTGACTTTTGTTCCTGAAACTTGGCATAACTTCATCTCCAACCACATAACCATATAAACTTCTACCTTGGAGATAAGC
>MU260536.1:55000-60000 GCA_020310875.1 Ceratopteris richardii
CCGGAACTTCACCGAAATAAACTTAGTTCTGTTCGTAATTGCTTCAGATGAACTTATGTGAAGTAAGGAAGTAGTGTGTGAGCTTCCTTCACCGAATGAACTTCCTTCTGGAAACTTCACAGTTCTGAACTGCTACTTTCCGGTTAACTTTTGTACTGTGTGTACATCTTCATTCCACCGGAAACTGTGATCAGCTTAAAGTAGAGATGTCTAGCTACAAGATGAGCTATCTCTCACACAAAGCTTCAAACTCTGCTACGAGTTATACTTCGTTGATTTACCGAAAAATCCAGATTTCTGAGAAATTGTAACTGACCGACAAATTACTGAAATATGTTTACTGAGTAAACTGTTATACGCCGAAACATGCGTTTATAGAGAAGGTACTGAAGCACGTTTAGTAACGAGTCGTGATAGTAAACGAGAAATGGAACTTCCTACCGTAACACGAAATAACTTCAAATTCTTCACAAGTAAAGATTGCACGCAGACATGCACATGAACATGTGTTTTCGATTAGAGAAGATGTGTACAAGTAAGCTTGGCCTCTTCTCGCTCAAGCTACAGAAACTCTCCTACAGTGAGTAGTTTCTTATTACCATCTCTCTTCAGATGAAAAGACCCGACACTTCAGGCTTGTGTTATTCATCTGTACATACGCGATCTATGGCGTCTTCTGAGAACTTCTAACTCTCTTCACTCATACGCGATCTATGGCGTCTTCTCTCAGTCTCTCGTTCTCCTCTGTGTATCAACTATGATTCCCTCTCCGTGTATATCTGCGTCACTCGCATACACGCACACTGCTTTTTTCTTCAACCTTTGCTGTATATATATACACTTTCTTTGGCGCTCCTTTGCTCTGTCATTCTTCAATTTGCGTTATGCGCGCCTGACGTGCCCGCCGCGGTTAATTGCTCTGTTATGCGGACACCGCGCACTTAACTTCACATACTGTACACCTGTGCACTGATTTTCCGGAAGATTCCGTTTCTCTCTTGTTTGTTGTGTCAAATTCGTGAGTGTTTCCTTAACAGCTCCCCCTCAATCACTAATTTGACCTCTTCCGGTCTTTCATATATCTTTCTTTCTTTTATACCTGCCATCTCTTTGAATCTGTTTGTCTTTGTTCCATCCAAGCTCTTTGTCAGAATATCTGCAATCTGATCTTTCGTAGGAGTGTAGACTATTTCTATCTCTTTCTCCATTACTTTTTCCCTTAGGAAATGGTATTGAATCTCTATGTGTTTTGTTCTTGCATGAAACACAGGATTCGCTGCAAGATACAGCGAGCTCATATTATCTCCATGTATGATCGGTATACTTTGATTTATACCCATGCTTTTAAGTAAAGTCTGCATCCATATTACTTCTTTTGCTGCTTCTACTAGTCCTTTGTATTCTGCTTCTGTTGATGATAAAGCTACTGTGTGTTGCTTCTTCGAACACCAGCTTACCAGCTTATCTCCTAGGTATATCATATACCCGTGCGTTGATCTTCGGTCATCTTGACTTCCTGCCCAATCTGAGTCACTGTATGCTCTGAGCTTTATATCTGACGTAAAAGGATAATATAATCCTTCCTTTATAGTTCTTTTGATATATCTGAGAACTCTTTGTCCTGCAACCCAATGTTGCTCTGTCGGACAATGCATAAACTGTGAGAGAACTCCCACCGGAAAACTGAGATCCGGTCTTGTTAGCGTAGCATATATTAAGCTTCCTACTAACGACTGATACTTCTTCATATCTTTAAACTCTGTACCACTATATTTACTGAGTTTATGGTTTACTTCAAGCGGTGTTGAAGCTTCTCTACAATTTTCCATGTTGAACTTCTTCAGTAAGTTCAGGAGATACCTCTCTTATGTGACATATACACCATGATCTGTATATGTGATTTCCATTCCTAGAAAGTATGATAATTTTCCTAGGTCACTGATCTTGAATTCCTTTTCTAGCAGTTTCTTTACCTCTGTGATTCCTGCATCTGAGGTTCCTGTAATTATTATGTCATCTACATAGATACAAATGTAGATCATTCCTTCTTCTGTTCTTTTGATGAGTAGACTTGCATCTGCCTTCGAACTTTGGTATCCTAGTTCGTCTAGATACTTCACGAGTCTGTAGTTCCAAGCTCTTGGAGCTTGCTTCAGTCCATAAAGTGCTTTTCTTAACCTGCAAACAAAGTTTGGGTATCTGGAACTTATAAACCCTTCCGGTTGTTCCATATAGACTTCATCTGATATATATCCATTCAGGAATGCATTCTTTATATCTAGCTGACTTAGCTTCCATCCTTTTGATGCTGCTATAGCAATCACTGTTCTTATGGTTGGCATCTTTGCCACCGGACTGAACGTCTCGTCATAATCTATGCCATGCGTCTGAGCATAGCCCTTGATAACCAGTCTCGCTTTATGTCTGGCTATCCTTCCATCTGCAAGTTTCTTAACTTTGAACACCCATTTATTTCCAATTACTTTCTTACCATTTGGTTTAGGAACAAGCTCCCATGTCTTGTTCTCTTCCAGTGCGGTGAATTCTTCTTTCATTGCTTCTTGCCATTGCTTCTTGCCTTTAGCTTCGTCATAGCTCTGAGGCTCTTCCTCTTCTTTAACCATATATGCATAATCTTGTTGAGTTATATACGATGTATCATACGAGTATCTTTCCGGTTGTCTTCTTACTCTGTTTGACCTTCTTAGTTCATATTCTTCGTGTGTGTCTGAGTACCTGTCTTCATCTTCGTTCCTTATACCTGTTCCGGTCCTGGACGTACTTGCCTCTTCATCTTTGTTTACCTGAACAATTGATTTTCCTTTCTCTCTTCTTTTTATCTCTTCTTCAAATTCTTCAGCTGTATGACTCTGATCTGCATACCAGCTTTTCTGTTCATCAAATGTTACATCCCTGGAAACAGTAAAATGTTTGGTTAGAGGACTCCATAACCTATAACCCATCTGTTTCTCATCATATCCGACGAATACATATTTCTCTGCTTTCGGTTCAAGCTTATGTCTGAGTTGAGATGGTACATAAGCATACGCTACTGATCCAAACACTTTGCAGTGATCAAGTGTTGGCTTCTTTCCCCACCAGGCTTCATAAGGGGTCATTCCTTCTAACGCTGTACATGGTAACCTGTTTACCAAGTATGTAGCTGTATTTACAGCTTCAGCCCAAAGATAATCCGGGCAATTCTTTTCTTTTAGCATAGCTCGTGCAAACTCGACTAGAGTTCGGTTTCTCCTTTCTGCTACACCATTCTGTTGTGGTGTATACCTGCAGGTTATTTCTCTCTTAATACCTGCATTCCAAAGATAGTCATTGAATTCTCGGGAGAAGTATTCTCCCCCTCCATCAGACCTCAGTCTTTTAAGTTTTCGTCCGGTGAGTCTTTCGGCATATGCATGAAAATGTCTGAAAGCTCCGAACACCTCTGACTTTTCCTTCAAAACATAAAGAGTTATCCACCTTGTTGCGTCATCAATGAATAAAACATAGTACCTTGATCCGCTGATTGATCCTTCTTTCGTTGGTCCCCATACGTCTGTATGTATAAGTTCTAGCACACCGTCATGTTTGAATCCTTTCTTCTGGAAAGGTAACCTGTGGGCTTTTCCCATTTGACAGGCTTCGCATTTGTGAATCATATGTTGGTTCTGTACGTTCGGTAATCCTAGTACAGACTGATTCGCTATCATAGCTTTGATTCCTTTTTCGTGAAAGTGACCTAATCTCTTGTGCCAGAGATCAAGTTCTGTAATTACCTTTTCATCATGTGTGAGCAGCGCTTGCCCAATGTTCCCTTGTACTCTTAAGGTAAAGAGTCTGCCTTCTTTCTTACCAGAGACGATCTGATAATATCCGTTCTTGGGATCTTCTACAAATACTCCTTTGTTTGTAAATCTGACCTGAAAACCTTTTTCGACTATCTGTCCCACACTGATCAGATTTTTCGGTATTGTTGGAACATACAAAACATTGGTTAGCAAATCTGCTCCACTCTTGCATTTCACTTTTCCGATTGATTGTACTTTGTGTCTTGTATTGTCACCTGTTTGAACAGTGTGACTCGCACTTCCTTTTTCCAATTCTGACATCAGTTCTATGTTTCCTGACAAGTGATTAGAACATCCAGAGTCAATGTAAAATACCTTTAGATCTTCGTTATCAGATATGCTGATTGAGTTCATCATCAATGATGTATGACTCTCATTCTGTGTGTCATTTGCGTAGTTGTTGTAGGTGGTGTTGTAGGATTGGCTCTGTCCCCAACTTCTTACTCCACCTCTACCGTAGCCTCCTCTTTGGCTTTGTCTTCCTCTTTGGAAGTTACTTTGATTTCTTCCGCTACTGCCTCTGCTATTGTTGCTTTGATTTGATCCCTGTTGGTTGTGCCAACAGTCATGCGCCAGATGGTTACTTAGTCCACAGATCCAGCAAGCTTTCTTGGTGGTATTCTGGCGGCTTCTTCCTCTTGCTCTTCCTCTGCCAGTGCCTTTACCTCTTGCGTAATAGGCCTGAGAGCTCGACTCTTCTTCATCTTTTGACTTGCCTTTGTCTTTCTTCTTGTTCTTCATATACATTGCAGAGCTTTGTCCTTTGTCTGCGTCTCCTTTCAGGTCTTGCTCATATGTGAGCATCAAACCGAGCAGCTGATTTAACTCTGGTACAAAATGATTTAGGGAGAGTTCAGTTGATAGTACGAAAGGTTTCCACCTTTCATCTCCTCTCAACCCTGTGAGCACTTGCGCTATCAATCTATGATCTTCGACTTCTTCATTTATAGATCCAAGACTATCTGCTAGATCCTTCATTTTAGTGACGTAGTCACTGATGCTTTGACTCGGCTTCTTTTTGAACGTTGTGAACTCGGACCATAGGCTGGCCTTCCTAGCTTTCGTAGTATTCTGGAAGTGATCTTCCAATGCGCTCCATATGTCCTCTGCTTTCTCCAAACCTCTAATGTGCGGTAGTAGATGATCTGACACAGT
>MU260536.1:65000-90000 GCA_020310875.1 Ceratopteris richardii
TCATTGATTTGAACCTATTCAATTTGCTTCTATCTGATGCCTTTCTCATGATTTTTGCACATTGTTGATGTGTGGATACATATGAGAGTTGTATCTCCTTACTCATGATCTTTTCTTTGACATAATGGTAGTGAACTTCAATGTGTTTGGTGTTGGCATGATAGCTAGGCTTAACAACAAGATGCAATGAACTAATGTTGTCTCCAAATTTGAGTGGAATAGAAGTATTTAACCCTAAATATAAATATAGGGTCTTTATCCACATAGCTTCTTGAATAGCATTTGCAAGTCCTCTGTATTTAGCTTTAGTTGATGAGAGAGCAATTGTATGTTGCTTTTTTGAAGACCATGAGATCAATTTGGTACCTAGAAATGTGAGATAACTTGATGTGCTTCTCGTATCATCTTTGAAACCTACCCAATCTGCATCAAAAATAATTTTACATCTATATCAGATGTCTAAGGGTAATATAGCCCTTCATTAATTATGCCTTCAAATACTTTAGAATTCTTTTGACTGCTTCCATGTGAGGCTTCCTTGGAGTGTGCATGAATTGACTTAGCATACTAACTCCACAACATATATCTACTCTAGTTAGAATAGCATAGTTCAAGCTTCCAACTAAGCTTTGGTAAATAGTCACATCTTCAATTAGCTCACCTTCATGAACACTTAGGTTATGATTTACCTCCATGGGTGTACGTGCAACCTTTGTATTTATCATCTTGAATTTGGTAATCATATCTCCAATGTGCTTTCTCTAAGTTAGGAATATACCTCCTTTTGTATATACCACTTCCAAACCTAGGAAGTAAGTGAGTAAGCCACAATCACTGATCTTGAACTCTTCTCTCATATGAGCTCTGATCCTTTTGATTCCATCTGCATCATTACCTATAATGATTATATCATCCACATATACACAAAGGTATATGAACTCTGAGTGATTCCTCTTTATGAAGAGGGAAGGATCTGCCTTGCTCACCATAAATCTTTTATCTTGCAAATAAGTGACTAATCTATGGTTCCAAGCTCTAGGAGCTTGCTTCAAGCCATACAAATATTTCCTTAATCTGTATACATGTTCTGGATATGATCTATCTTCAAAACCCAGAGGTTGAGCCATGTATACCTCCTCTGAAATCCAACCATTTAGAAAAGCATTTCTAGCATCCATTCGATAGATATTCTAATGCTTAGAAGATGATACATTCATGAGTACTCTAATTGTAGGCATCTTTGCCACAAGCGAGAATATTTCTTCATAATCTATACCTTGGGTTTGAGCAAATCCTTTAGCCACAAGGCTTGCTTTGTACCTATTAATTGAGCCGTCAAAATTCTTATTTACCTTGTAAATCCATCTTGAGCCAGTGACCTTCATGGATGGTTTCTTGGGAACCAATTCCCAAGTTTGATTTTCTTGTAGAGCTTCTATTTCTTCTTCTCTGGCATCTCCCCATTCTGGTTTCTTCTTAGCCTCTTCATATATTGTTGATGGTTCTTTAGATTTGTATCCTGAGCAATATAAATGGAATGATTAATGACCAAGGATGTGTCATAGCCATAACTTTCTGGCTTCCTTTTCTGTCTAGTGGATCTCCTTATAGTTTGTTGCGATGATTCTACCACATCTCTCATCTCTTGCACTTTGGCTTTGCCTTTGGAGTTCCAAGAATTGATTTCTCTTCTTGGAGACTTCTGATCATCATCAAAATCAATTTGCCTCTCATTTGTGAAGGTATGTGTGCATATGCTATGCACCCACAGATCCTGCAATGATCAAGACTAGGTCTTGTTCCATTCCATGCTTCATATGGTGTCATCCCATACAATGATTTTGATGGGAGTCTATTCATTAGATAGGTGGTTGTGGACACAACCTCTGGCCATAGGTACTTGAGGATTATTTTTGTTATATGATTTGTTGTTGTAACCATTGTTATTGTTGAATCTACCTCTTGAGCTTCCATAGCCTCCTCTATTGTAACCTTTTCCTCTTTGGTTTCTAGGATTCTTGAAACAATTTTCAGTAATGTGATTACCTAAACCACATATGGCACATGGAGAGGAGCTTTGAGATCTCCCCCTACCTTGTCTTCCTCGTCTGCCTCTTCCTCTTGAACCTATACCTCTACCTGCAAAGTTTGCTTGAGACGTACTACCCTCATTGTCAGACTTTTTGTTCTTGCATTTACCATCTTTATTTTTGTTCTTATCTATATATAGGGTAGAGGATTGATTACCTTTTGATTTGTCTTCATTCTTCATAAGCTTTGCCTCATGTGTGAACAATTGTCCCATGAGGGTGTTGAAATCACGAACCTGCATATCCATGTAGAGGTCCATGGCTATGGTGAAAGCTTCCCATTTTTCATATGCCTTTATTCCATTGACCACTTGCCTCACTATATTCTATTCATTAGTGACTTCTCTAATGCTCCCAAGTTTATCTATTGTGTCCATTTTTGTGACAAAATCAGTCACACTTTGCTTGGGCATGATTTGAGTGTAGTGAACTCCATCCACAGTTGGTTTTTTCTTGCCTTGGTACTTGATGAGAAGAATTCTTCAAGAGCATTCCAAATCTTTTGTGAAGTCTTGCAATTCCTGATGTGTGGAAGTAAAAAATTAGAGATTGAGTTAAGAATGTATGACCTAGCTAGAGCATACTTTGAGCACCACATGGTTAACCTCTCTTGTTCTTCTTGAGTTCGTTGTCTTTTGCTTCTAAGGATTGGCATCATCTCATCTCTAGAAATATAACCATAGAGGTTTCTACCTTGATGAAGGAAATCCATCTCCCATGTTGATTTGGTGTTGCTTTGATACCATTGTGAGGAGATGGTTGGATATGCTCCAAAAATGAGCTGGTATTGCACAAAACCTGTTGTACACTTGCCAAGTTGACTCCAGGGATGCTTAGTAGACACCTTTGGATTCACAATAATGCATTTACAATCGTTCAGTAATTTAGAACATCATTCCAAAGAGTTTGCACCAAAAAAGATAACTTGCACATGCAAGAAATGAGAGAAAACTTTCTATTTTGGGAATGCAAGTGCTTAGTATTTTGCTCAGAGCTCATAACTTGGTATGAATTGACTAGAGAGCTTTTGCACACATCTAATTCAAGTGTATAGCTAACTAAAGCAAGTTATTTCATGAATCTAGAGCACTATAGATTGAGAAATGAGTTTAGCAACTTAGGGGAGTCATCCTGACATTTCAAGAACAAGATGATCTACAAACATAGATGACTTCATTAGTTCATATCTCGAGATTGGTTGATCTAAAAATAATGAAACTTGATATCTAGATAGTAGACTATATCAATCAAAAGTGCATCAAATGTTTGAGTACACATAGATAAATCACTTCTGCAAAATTAGTGAAATGATGAAGATGCAACAAAGAGCAGTAGACAAAAATGAACTTGGAGAAGTGTATCAAATTATGTATGCTAATGAACATATGATACAAGGGAAGTGTAGCAGACTACTCATACATATGTTGAGCCCAAGGTATGCTCAATCATGTAGCTCAATAGCTCTCAGAATGAATCTCTACTTCCCCATGACTAAATCACCTCTTATTATACTCATCTAGTGAGATTGAAATTTGAACTTCCCTCACCTAAAAGTGTTCCTAGACTTTAGGGGTGGTCTAAATTGATTCCTTGGACTGCATGAGTCATGGTTTTAGCTCACTAACGTCACAAGATTCCATATTCTCTTGCTTTCAGATTTACCCAAAGGCAAATACTCCTAAATTGACAACTATTGGGGATGTAAGCATCATGTGACCTTACCCCTATATTCATATATATATATAAATCATATATAGAGCATTGCCTCGAGAGACCATTTTTGGGTTTCGAGGCTCCCACACATCTATGCAAGCCTCTCCTCTCCTCTCTCTCCATCCATCTCCTCCTTGCTTCTCTTGTTCTGCACACCAAAGCCCTTCATTAGTATCAAAGCTTGTTGAAGGCTGGTGTGCAAGAAGCTTCCATGGAAGCTTAGGTCACAAAAGCTGAAAGTGCAAGTCCACACCTCTCAACAACTGTTTTGTATTTTGGCCATAACTCGAGCTACAAAGCTCATATTGATGCATTTTAAAGTTCTGTGCATAACTGACATAGAGGGCCACAAATTCATCAAAATAAAAAAACACAAACTGATGTAAAACATGAATCTACAATCACTTGGACAATAGGTCAGTGTTTTAGAACCTAGTTTGGAGTTCTAAAGCATCGAAATTTTGAAAAACACAGACTGATGTAAAAGAAGCATCTACAATCACTTGGACAACATGTTAGTGTTTGGATTGTAACTTGAGTTTCACAAGTCGGATTCATGCAATTCAACTTGTTGTGCATAGCTTACAAATGAGGCTACAAGTTTATAGAAAATATAATTCCATATTTTGAGTGCTACATCACCAAAATTGCAAAATATAGAGCAACAATTATGTAGGTGAAAGTGAAATTGACAATAGATGCCTGTTCTGTGCATATCTTGAGCTAGACACCTCTGATTGAGGCATTCTATATAACATTACGTAGATAAGAAAGAGTTACTGAAGTTTGTTGAGATTCAAAGGGTTGTCACCTATAAAATAAAAAAACATAGAGCAACATATTCTTAGCATAAGAACCCTAGTTGCTTTTGGATGTTCATTTTGTTATGGAACTTCTTCGAGAGAGATTTTTTGGTGTGTGAGTGTTTATTTTTAGAGCTTGAAGGTATTGTCCATGTATGAGGACTGTGGTAGCTCCTCAATATGAGAGTAGAGCATGATGTTGTCACGTGTTTAGCATGTGAGATGACATTGTGGTATACCCTTTTTTGAAGTTTATGTCATCATGAGTTTGATCATGGCATTGCCAGTGGATGTATAGTGGCATTGTGGTCTCTATCTTGCTTATGCCACTTGGTTATGGATTTACCTTCCGGTTACACATAATTTTATCAGAGTTGATTTTTTATCTTGGTTGGTACTTGTCTCTCTATTTTCTTTGTAGGTACATGATCCAGTTTGGAGCCTAAGTTGCACATCCGTTTTTCACCTTGATTGGCTATTCTATTAGCATATGGTCATTGATTTGATGTCTTATTTACCGATGTGATTCTTGTCATATGTGGATGGTGATTTCCATATGGTTTATTTGGCTCAGAGTACAAAGGAAACTGCCAAAATTTTATTGGCTTTTATGTTAGAAGAGTACTCTAGTATATCTTTTATATTTGTGTGATAGCTTTCGATCATTGCTTATCTCCATTCACTTGGACTTGGTCATAGGTCATAGGTCATTTGTGACAGGTTGGACCATCTTATAGGATTTATTCTTGAGTGGAAGGTGTATCGCCATTGTATTGGCATGCATTGCCATCAGTTTTTGGCATGTGTATTTACCATTATCTTGGATTATCAGTGATGGGTGGTGACAGGTTAATCATTGTTCTTTTGCTATTGGTTATCTTGTTTGATTGCTAAGTTTACAGGGGATACTCTATCAAATTCTTTCCAAGATTCTTTTACATCTATTTGGCCAGTTTGGAGACTTTGAGAGCAGACTTATGCTCATGGTTTTATGTGCATGCTAGATGCATGGTTATGTGACAGGTGATTCACATGGTTTCTTCTCCAACGGGAATTTTTTTATGTGAGTTATGCATATGGATATGCAGGTGTGATCCTATTGAGGATAGAGTATTGTTTCTAGTCTCTTATTATATTTATACTCCCTTGGATTGCCAACATGGTGTCTTCTCGTTTTGATGGTACTGAATTTCCGAGATGGAAAGATCAAATGTGGCATACATTGGTTTGTGTAGGGTTACACATGTATGTGCATAGAGATGCACAGAGGCCTTGTGGCATGCTCGACCACATATGGATGGATATGGATGCATTGGCTAGTTCCACTATCCGATTACACCTTGTGGATTCTATATATGATTCTATTATCTATGAGGAGACGAGTAGTGCATTATGGTAGAGACTACATGATATGTATGCGAGTCCATTGACTCATGTGAGACATAGATCGCATCGATGACTTTGATGTTGGCATTGTGGTCGTGAGGGCCATATTCAATGACGTTGCTTCTAGCAGATGCGATGACGATGTCAGAGATATGCATGTGATCCAAGTCAGGTAGTAGTTTGAGGAGAGTCTATGGCAAGGTGATATTACTTTCTCCAATGTTTCATCTCATGATTCCTCTTGTTCATTGGAGAGCACACATATGGCTTGGTTGCTTGATGCATTAGCCACTTTTCATGTTACTCCACATTGCGAGTGGTTTTATGGATTCTCGGGTGAGAGTCATGGATGTGTGCACATGCCCGATGATAAGACATATGACATTGAGGGTATAGGAGATACATGCCTTATGCTACCTAGTGGAGCATCACTTATGCTCAGACTTGTACGTTATGTGCCTTCATTCCCTATGAGCTTGATTTCACTTAGCTAGCTACAGGAGAGCAGATGTTATGCATTCCTTTGAGAGCATCATTTTCAATTGTAGTTGGGATAGCTTATGCTTGTCAGAGGTGCCATAGTTGGGCAAAGGTATCCACTGCAGGTACACCATGTGAGAGAGTCTCATCTCTATGGGAGTTCAACCTTACGTGTGATGTGAGAATCATCATGTCTCATTTTGTCTACCTACACATAGGTCTATTGACAATCATGATGCACATGTATGGCATGATTCAGATGCTCATATGGATGCACATGTAGAGCATACTTTGGATGCTCCTGATGCTTACATAGAGCATGATTTCATTGATCATATGGATGCTCTTGTGGAGCACACTTTGGATGACCAGATGGATGCTTTAGAGCATCATGTGGATGCTCATGTAGAGCATTGTGATGATACTCACTTAGAGTTAGATCATCACATGGATCTTGGTGTTGATGTTGTGTAGTTAGCTCATGTGGAGTATGATGATACACTTGGTATGGTAGAGCAGGATAGCTCTTATGGTACACAGTGTATGCTAGAGCATACTAGCTCTCAAGATGCACAACTAGACACATCCTTGGTTGATAGGATGGTTGATTTGAATGTTGATGAGTCAACGATCATGCATTCATTCTTGGATTCCCTCGTGCCAGATATTGACATAGATATGTCAAGACATATTGGTCTTGCCGATCGTGCTTTGGATGCCTTGGATACAGGCATGCCTGACACCCTTAGGTTAGCCAATATAGCACATGTTTCATCAACAATTGAGAGTTTGATGCATGAGTTGTTATGCTCGAGACCAGACATTGTAGTTGCTATGAGAGCATTTGCACTTGGAGTTGTCAATTGTTTGATAATTGACACAGGCATAGAGTGAGTGGAAGCTTTCCAGGAACTTCATCAGTTCTTGCATCAGTAAGATATGAGCTCAACTCTTATTGATATGAGTCTAGAGCAGTTTGAGGTGCATGGAAACACCTTATTTGAGGCAATTGGTGTATGCTGATTAGTATGGGTAGAGATCTAATCTCTTCCTATACATTATTGTATAGTCCTACATCATTCTTTGTATGTGTTATCACTTATGGTCACATTGACCCTTAAGTGGGAAATTGTTGGGGATGTAAGGATCATGTGACCTTACCCCAATATTCATATACATATACATCATATATACAGCATTCCCTCAAGAGAGATCATTATGTGGGTTTTGAGGCTCCCACACATCTGTGCGCATCTCTCCTCTAATCTCTCTCCCTCCATCTCCTCCTTGCTCCTCTTGTTCTGCATACCAAAGCCCTTCAACGAGAAGGTGTTCATATGCGGTCCTCCATGTGAGCTTCATGAATTGAGAAGCAGTGGTGAATATTTAGCTAAGAAATAGTATAAAGGTATGGTTGAAGCTGCAAAGGAGGTCATATGGTTAAAGACTCTCATGAAGAGTTTTGACATCATTCAAAGTACACCCACTATTCATGGAGATAATATGAGTTCATTGTATCTAGCTGCTAATCTTGTTTTTCATGCCAGGACTAAACATATTGAGATTCAGTATCACTTCTTAAGAGAGAAGGTGATTGATAAGGAGATTGAAGTCATACATACTTCAACAAAAGATCAGATTGCAGTTATGCGAACAAAAAGCTTGGATGGACCAAAGCTACAAAGATTTAAAGACATGGTAGGTATAAAGAAGATAGAGAAAACCTCAATTGATGATTGAGGGGGAGCTGTTGGTGCAAATCAACCATCAATTGATGTCTTGGATGAAGACTTCAAGTCAAGCGATGATGAAAAGATCTAGAAATGAAGTTTGAAGATAGGGCATATTCAAGAAATGAAGACTTTTATACATATGTACATTAAACTTGTAGTTAACTCACATATACTTTTATTATGGTCATGAGCTTGTACATATATGCCTATATATACAAGTAGAACGTCAGGGCAAGCATGAGAGAGCATGAGATGAGAAGAATTAGAATTTGTGTAGCTCAGTGATGAGAAGCACCTCCTTTAATGTCAATCCGCGGAGACGTGAGGATGGTATGAAGACCACGAGCAAGTGGAAGCACAAGTGCGTGAGTGAGAAGCACACAAGCATGCACACACATACACACACACGCGCACACACAGTAGGAACAAAGAGAGTAGACAATGGAACCACTTCTATTGCAAGAACGTTCTCATACAAGCTCAAACTACAAGAAGCTACCCCCAAAAATGAGCTCTCTAGCTCTATTTATAGTTTTTGACTAGCTTTTGGCCCTGTCCAGACCTAGTGTCCGGCCTAGTTAAAAATTAGGTTCCAGGGCTTATTTGAGGGCTCAAACGAGATCTAAAAATTATGAAAATTGGCAGGCAACTACTTCTAAGGCTCCCCAAGCTCGAGGACTCCTCGGCTTGTACAAAATGGAGCTACAAAAAGGTGAAATGATATTTACAAGGGTTTTTTGTGATGAGACTCACTTAAGAAAGATGTAAGGGTTTTGAAAAAAAAAATGAAGGGTTGCCTTAGTGCTAGATCTGCATGTGTGTCCGTACTTGCTTCTTCCCGTATACTGTCAACACTCTCCCCCCCCTAGGGTATGTCGCCTCTGACAGACCTCTGTTCCACAGTTTGATCAATGTACTTCTGCAGGAGGTCGGTTGCCAATTCTTGTTCTTTGATTCTTAAACCTCTGATCAGGTCTCGTTGCAAAGCCTCCCAATCAACTGTACCAGGCATGTCAGGTTGTGGCATCGTGTAAAGCTCGGAATGCATTGTTTGCTCGCATGCGAAGAGATGGAGTAAATGCGTAGGCCGTGGCTCGAATACCTCTGAATGTGCTTCCCAAAACCCCGTGGTGAACATATCGTCGAATGTTTGCTTGTAGCAGGCAGGGAGATATCTTATGCGTGCATGCCATGCGTACGCCACTCGTATGCTCGGGGTTGTGCTCATATCATATAGCAGGTCGTAGTTACCATTAATAAACCCGGGAATAGGAGGTTGAATACGGCATACATTGCGAAAAGTTTTGAGTACGACCTGCATCATATCGAAGATCTTGAGCATCATCTGGGCAGCGACATCTGGCATGGGGTGGAGACGTGGTATCCAATGTCTGATGGTTGCAATCATGTATGACACTGTGGGAGTACCGGTTGGGGGGGCGATGACGGGGTAATTGAGCCATTCTTTACAGTTCGCGTTATTCTGAACCTTGATTGCAAAAGCTTTCCATGATCTTCGTCTTTGCACTGGCCCAAAACACGGATTGTACTTCAAATGCATGGGGGCGTGATCCCATGTTCGAAGCATTTTTGGGTAAGTTTCGAGTAACTTCTGCCTCCAAGTTGGTTGGAATATGGCCCCTTTTCGTGCCGCTTCTGGTATATCTTCTGGTTCGAACTGTGTGGCAAATGTTGGGCACTTGTTGGTGACTCTTTTGATTTCTGCGTTGTAGTCGGCCAACAATACAAAGTAGGGCTTGTATTGTAATTCTGAACTAGTGATAAGGCGTCTAGAGGTCATGTGCCTGAAGTACTCTGAGTGAAGGATGGTGTCCTCAATGGCCTTCATTGCCAGCATCTGAGTGGATATCCGTTCCTGATGAGTTTTCCCCATTTCCTCTACCTGTTTCATCCATGCTGATGGGGGTTCCTCATAGGTATCTTGACCTTCTTCTGTGACGCGTCCTCCTGGGAATGGTTGAGGCTCGTGGGTGTCGTCGAATGCTTCCTCCACTGGAATAATAACTGCTTCTTCTTCTAACGGCTGCTCTGGTGGGGAAGGAGGTCGCTCGTACTGCATCAACTTCAATTTTAATTCTGCAATCTGTTGCCGTAACTCCAGTACATCATTGGTCGTTGAATGTTCAGGTTCAGGTGAAGTAGCAGCGTCGGTCATCTCTTTAGGTTCTCGTTGGTGTGGTGTAGACTCTTGGGGTCTCTGTAGGTCCTTCAGCTGGTCGGCAAGCTGATCATGTGCTTCTAAAAGATTGGCATAAGATTCCAAGATCTGTTGTATGCTTTCTGAGGGAACAGCTTGAAATTTAGCCGGGTCTATGGGTGCTCCCGGGGTGTTCTCCATGGCAGCCTCGAGGTTCTCTTGGTTTTGTTGTTGAAGCCGTCTGTTCTCTTCTTGAGCTGCCGCCAGATGTCGTCGTAGCAAGGCCATGTTTCGTTGAAGCCTTGCATTGCGGCCCATTTGATCTCGCAGCTGTTCCTCTATGGCTTTGCTCTCTTCCATATGCCTCGCTTCGAGTTGCGCATTTGCATGTTCGAGGGCGGATATTTTGCTTTGTGACTCCGTATGACTGGACTCCAAAGCATTGACACGCTCTTGGAGTGTT
The DNA here is from genome assembly GCA_020310875.1 of Ceratopteris richardii. Classification (NCBI taxonomy): domain Eukaryota; kingdom Viridiplantae; phylum Streptophyta; class Polypodiopsida; order Polypodiales; family Pteridaceae; genus Ceratopteris; species Ceratopteris richardii. Next base: position 75,827 of record MU260536.1, read on the forward strand.
GCTGAGAGGGTGCAAAGCTCTTTGTTATTTTCTTCCAATAATGTATATTCCTGCTTAAGCTGAGTGGCAGCTTCGAGCATGGTGTCAACTGCAAGACTAAATGAGGTGGATGCAGGGGTAAGGATGGAAGATGCAGGGGGTTGGGAAGTGGGAATGGGAAAAGTGGATGTTGTGCCTACAGTGCTTGGGAATGGCGACGTGAGTGAAATGATATGTGGTAATGTTGGGATAACAGTGGTGGTGGGTGATCCTGTGGATGGTGAGATGTCCATGGGATCGGACGTGAGAGTGTGTGATTCGTGCACTGTGAATACAGGAATGGTGGGTGGTGTGATAGTGGTGGCAGTGAATGTGGGGGAGTGGGTTTGGGAAAGGGACTTTTTATTATAAGTATCCACCTGCTGGAGTATATTTACAAGGTTTGTCCAGAATGAGGGTTGTGTGACTTGGGTTGAGTGTGAGTCAGTTGCTAGGGGAGTGGCGGATAGGGTTTGGGTGTGAGTGAATGGAAAAGGATGGGATGAGGTCTGGCTATTGGCAAGTGGTTGTCCAGGGGCGGGGAGATAGGAAGGGTGACCTATTATGGTTTGATCGGTGGCCGGATGACCGGTGTGAGGTTCCAAAATTTGGGTGGAAGTGTGGGACGTGGGTAAAGGGAAGGATGTAAAAACGGAGGTGTGTACAATGGTTTCGTGATGGTTGGATGTCGGTTGTTCAGGAGGAATAGTGGAGAGGGGTTCTGAAAGGTGGAGGGAAGGTGGCTGTGGAGATGGTACGTGTGTAATTACCTCAGGTTCGCCGATGGGACTCGGGCTCGTCAAGTGAACATCTTCTGAAATTATAGTAGGCAAGGCGGTAGAGGTTTCCATTTGAATCATTTTCCCGCGTCGTGGTCGTGTATCAATCCTTCGTTGATTGTAGACAGGGTTTTCCTGATATACCATTGTCCTCAATGCCTCCCCGATCCCACATGTCTCTGCCAATAAATTCAATGCTTCCACAAAGTTGGAGTCCACATTCTCGGCTTGAAGCATCTGGTTCACTAGAGCTCTATTCGCCGCTTCTGTCATCTTATGTCTTCTCTGTACCTGCTTGATTGTCTTGTACAGCCGTCTGAGTTGTGCTGTGTAGGCAGGGGCCTCCTCTTCACTGTCTTGCGGGTCATTTCTGTGTGCGCCTTCCTGCACTTGTGTGTTTTGGTCATGAGGATGTTGTGCCACTCCTTCCTCATGTACTCTGCTCGTCTCGCCCCGTGGCTGTTCTCTTTGGGCAGATGCGCCCGGACCCACATTGTCCAGGGAATCTTCACTGTCGGATAGGGGGACCGTCTGCAGAAATCTTTCAAAATCAAAGTTTGGGTCCTCGGTGAAGGTGGCCATCGCTGCAAATTCTGCATCGGTAGGTAGTGGAGGGGCAGAAGGAGCGGGCTGTACCACCTCTCTTGGTTGAGACTCTTGGAGATGGATTGTGATAGGTGCCACCTGGGCTTCCTCTCTAGTGGAGACTTCGGCGGTGGCTTCTGGAGGGATCAGGACCTGTGAAAGGGATCCACGCATTCTTTTTGCAGGCTGACTCCCTGACTTTCGCCCTTTGAACAGCTCCAGGTGTGCATACTTTAGGGCTCGGGCAACTGGCACGTCATATGCAAGACATCTGTAGATGATTCTTGTCAGCGCACAACAACCATGTAGAGTGGGCTTCCTCACTCCCCGCTTGCCTGCCTCATACACCTGATCTAAGATCCATACCGGCATCTTAATGGGCAAGCTTCCGGTCTCTGCTAAATACAACCCGTACCATATCTTCTTGTGAGGCTGAGTGAAACGGTCCTGAGCGGGAAATGCGAAGTGCTGGAGGCACATCCGCAGGGGTATGGCGATGTTGGGGGTGAGGGCGCACATTTCTTTGAGCTTCTTGACTCTATTGCTTTTCATTGATTCTGGTATCAAGGGGTCGCGATCTGAAGGCACATGAGTGCCATACATTTGAAGGGCTTCCCTGATTAACGTTACATTTAATTCAAACTTCCTCATCTCCTCCAGATTGGATAAGGAGGGCACCCAGAATGTGCCGGAATGATCTTTATCCCCGGTAGGTTTTAGCGTAGCAATCAAGTAGTAGCACCTGAGGAAGTCGGGTTTAGGTAGAGCTGCACTGAAGTAAGCTTGTAGTCCTGCCTTTTGCCAGATATCCTGAAGTGGGGCTGCATTCTGTAAGGTCTCAAATTCTCTGGAAAAGAATTGGAAGGTCCACCAAACCCCTCCACACTCCATCTTTGACTCCCATATGTGATCTGTGTCTCCCAAATCCCCTGGCATTTCATTGAACCAATGGGAGTGCCCTCTTACTCTTTCGGTTAGTCCACTGGGGGGATCTGGAATGGGAATCCTTCGCACATTCAAGAATTCTTCAGGCCGAGCCGTTGGTGGAGCTTCCACTGGCATGGCATCCCAATTGATAGGAGCACCAGATCCTGCCTGAGAGCTTGTGCCTGCTGCTGTTGCCATGAGAGTAGGTTGCTTATCTGCTGGAAGACGAAAGGCACATTAGTGTTGTATAGGAAACAAGATGTAGTGGTGTTCCCTTCACAATACTAACATGACAATCCCGGAGGTCAGTGGTTAGTGGTGAAGTGTTTGTGATAGTGTGAGTGGCGGTTAGAGGTCAGTGTCATCCTAGATGCATGTTTTGGGTATGCCATGGGCTCGGAATGCTCCTGTTGTTAGTGTGGGTGGATTTACAGAATTGGGTCAGGGGGTTTAGTACACGGTTTAATTCTCCATGCTTGGATAGAGGGGTCGTAGCTCTTAGAGCTAAAGATGGGTAAAGGTTCCTGGATGGGTGTGTGATGTATTTGAGACCTTTTGGGGTACCCAAATCTGCGTGGGTGTGGGTCTATGGGTAAGGTATTTCTTGGCGATCCAAATTTGTCGAATGCTCGGACTTGTAGAAGCAGGTCGAGGGGATGGTGGATATTGATTTTGTTTCTGCCCTGCCTTTTGCTTGTCGATCTCGGCTTTGTTGGAGTTCTCCGGTGTTTTTTGTCCTTTTGGCACCCATATTTGTCTGGTGCCGCTTCCCTTGGTTGGCCTAAACTGCTTTCTTTGCCGCGTCTTATGATACTGCCGTCGGTCTGGGTTCCTTCTTCGTGGTTGACTCTGCTGTGGTTGAGGTTGAGAGGTCAGGTGGACGCTCTGCTTTGGAAAAGAAGGGAGTTCCAACACTTGCGTGACCTGCCCACTAGGAAATGATTCGTTCTTTAACTTTAATCTAGGCCTGTCCGCAACAAGTTTGGAAGGATGAGCACCGCAGGGTGTCGTGCTCATTTGGCTGCTGATGCAACCCACCTGATCGCTGATTGTGTCCATCTGCCCGCTGATTGTGTCCATCTGCCCGCTGATTGTGTCCATCTGCCCGCTGATTGTGTCCATCTGCCCGCTGATTGTGTCCATCTGCCCTCGCGGATGGGTAGCTGCCTCTTCTAGTTTGCAGGAAGTTCCAGGGAAGGTATCCTGTCGTCTTTCTGATTGACAACTGTCTATAGCCAAGCCCATGCAGGTTGGTGTAGACGTAGCGTGATTGAGCTGATCAAAGATCTTCCGGTCTTCCGTCGCATGTGTTTCATAGGGTCTAGGGTCACAACCGTCAGGCGGAATGCCGTTAGGGAAATCAAGCGGTATCACTCGCTTCTGCTCTAAGGTTCCAATCTGTAAGGAGCCTTGTCTAAGATTTAGGTCCACGGAGTGATCATATAGCCAATCTTGGCCAAGGATTAGGGGTTCTATCAGGTCGTCATCATGGCACACTAGTAGCTTCGCCGTCATGGTCATATTCTTAATGAGGATAGGAAGATCCACCTCACCCATGCAAGGGGTTTCCATGCCTCCTAGCCCTATGAGGTATGCCTCAATTGGCCGCATTTCTATTCCTGAATCCTTATAATGGGACCATCTAATCGCACTAGTCGCAGCACCTGAGTCAATTAAAGCCCTGAGTTCTTGGCAAGAGTTGCCGTGTTCTAGCTTAACTGTAATGAATGGTCTCCTGTCCACTATGCTAGGATGAGTGGTTGACTTTACTTAACACATGGCCATGGAATATCTGGGTGAAGTTTCCTGATGGTTATAAGGTTCTCTCCCTAGTCCTTGTCTTTTTAGCTTCATGCGCTTAATGCGCTCTATGGCCTCTGCTTGTGCTTCTTCTCGAATTCGTTTTTCCTCCTCTTTACGTTGTTTAGCAGTATTGAGTCGACTTAGCATTTCCTCCGTGAGGGGTTCTTGATACAGCTTGACTCTGCATCCGCTAATATAGTTTGGGAGGACATCCCCCTCTAAAGTGGCTAGTTGTACTGCTCCACTCGTGGAGATCCTATTAATGATCATAGGTCCGTAGCCTCTCTTTTCTAGCTTTCTTGCGTGTTGTTTCAATGTGTAGACTAAAACTAGATCCCCTGCTTTCAAGCCCTTATCCTTCACATGGGCATCAAAGTATGCCTTTTGCCGTTTCTTAGCAGCATAGATGCCTGCTGCTGCTCGTAGCCTCGTCTCACCTAGACGCTCTAGATCCAAGATCCTAGAGGACAACTCATGTCCATTCCACTCATGCTCTTGTGCTACTCTTAAAGCTGGGATTAGGAAATCTAGTGGTAGCACTGCATTTTGTCCAAAGACCATCTGAAATGGGGTGGCATTGAGTACCGTTTTGTAGGCAACTCGGTATGCCCAAACAGCATGATGAAGTTGTTTGTCCCAATCAGAGCGTTTATTATTGACCAGTTTCGTCAATACGTTACATAGGATCTTATTCGTGCTCTCGGCTTGTCCGTTAGCTTGTGGGTGATAGGGTGCAGACTTCTTATGTACCACCATGAATTCTTGAAGGAGATTTTCAATGACCTCATTCAAGAAGTGCGTACCTCTATCACTAACCAACTCTATTGGTAACCCATATCTAGTGAACACATTTTCGAATAAGAACTTAGCCGTCGTTTGAGCATCATTCTTTGTCGTGGCCTTTACTTCCACCCACTTTGTAAGGTAATCTGTGGCTACAATAATGTATTCCGCATGGGAGTTTCTAGCTGGGGGGTTGATGGGACCTACAAAGTCTATACCCCACTTTGAAAATGCACGTCCTCCCATCATTGGCCTTAAGGGCATTTCATCTTTTCTTATCGGATATTGGGCACGTTGGCATGTGTCGCAACTCTTCACATAGGTATGTGCATCCATATGAAGAGTGGGCCACCAAAGTCCCGAGAATAGAATGGTCTTAATTACTCTGTCAGGCCCAAAGTGTCCGCCTGCAACACCGCTGTGTGCCGTTTCTAAGACTTTCAAGTAGTCTGATTCATGAACGCACAGTCTTAGGTAACCATCCTTGCCTCTTCGATATAGGTTGTCTCCTACTAAGGCATAGTCTTGAGCCTCTTGCTCCATGCTCCGTTTTCTTGCAAGACTAGCCTGATTGGGTAATGTTCCCGATCTCATGAACTCGACCAATGGAGCACTCCAGTCTGGGATTAATGACACGTGATAAAGAGTGGCATGCTCCACTGGGGGTCTCTTCTGGCACACTGGACAATTGTGGATCCACTCTTGTATTTCTTTGTCCATGCTAGGCCAGTACACCCCTAAACGTTTTAGATTCTGCAATGTTCGTTGTTTAGGGTAGTGATTTCCTAGCAGTCCCTCATGGGCTTGTTGCAACCAACTAGCATGTTCATCCTCCTCGACACAACAAGCTAATACGCCCTCGGTATCTTGCTTGTACATACTTCCGGCTAATATTTGATACTTTAGCGATTTTACAATTTCCTCTTTGCTTGTTTTAACATTTTTATTTGCAGGCCCGAAGGTTAGGACTGGTACCAACTTATTTGCCCATTTAGGAACAACTTCTAAATTGAACAGATAAGCATCGGGCAATTCATCAGACACTCCTTGCGGTGGCTCTCCTGAAGTGATGCGAGAAAGGTGGTCTGCCCTAAGATGGGTTCTACCTTTCCTGACAACAACTTCAAAGTCGTATTCCATTAGTAAGAGGAACCATCTTACTAAGCGGCCTGTATTGCAAGGTTTATTGACCAAATATAGTAAAGCTTGATGATCAGTGAAAAACTTGAACTTATTGGCCAATAGATAGTGTCTAAACTTCTTCACAGCGTATACCATACCTAGGCCTTCTCTTTCCGTTGTGGTATAATTTCGTTCAGCTGCATTTAGTTGCCTACTAGCATATGCTATCGGCAAATCTAGGTTTCCTTCACCTGTGGGTTGTGCTAGCACACATCCTATTGCATGATTGGAGGCATCTACATGGACATGAAAGGGTTTGCTCCAATCCGGAGTAGTCAATATTGGTGCTGTGCACAAACGTCTCTTCAGCTCGTTGAAGGAAGTCTCGCATTCCTCGCTCCATTCAAAATTTGTTAACAACCCATAAAGAGGTTTAGCTATGATGGCATACATGTGGATAAACCTACGGTAATATCCACAATGGCCCATAAAGGCTTGTACCTCTTTAACATTCCTTGGTCTGGGCAACTCAGCTATTGCTCTTACTTTGTCTTCATCTGTTGAAATTCCATTCTTAGAAACAATGTGACCTAAGATCTTACCTTGTCGTACCATAAACACACACTTCTCTGGATTCAGACACACTCGATAATCTCTACACTTGTTGAAGATTTGCCTGAGCTCAGGGATGTGGTAACTTCTCTCTTGGGAATGAGCGCACAGATCATCCACATATACTTCTAAGCTCTTTCGCAAGAACTCTTTGAAGACATGACACATGAGTCTTTGGAATGTTGCAGGTGCATTGGTGAGCCCGAATGGCATCACACGAAATGCAAAGATTCCCCATTCTGTGGCAAAGGCCGTTTTGTGCTGATCTTCGGGGGCAATGGCTACTTGGTTGTAACCTGAAAATCCATCAAGGAAGCTGTAAACTTCCTTGCCTGCAACACGCTCCAATAGATGTTCGGTGATTGGAAGAGGATAACTATCTCGGATCGTAGCGGCATTGACTTTTTTAAGGTTAATGCACACTCGCAATTTCCCATTCTTCTTGGGCACCACTACAATGGGAGACACCCATTCAGTGTGCTCAATCTCATAGATGAATCCGGCTTCAATCAGCCTGTCAATTTCCTCTTTTATTTTGGCTGCATAATTGTCATTATATGTGTAGGGTTTTTGTTTGGTGGGCTTGGCCTCAGCGGTCATTGGAATCGTATGAGAGCAAATCTCTGGATCTACTCCTTTCAAGTCTCTATAGTGCCATGCGAACACATCCCTATATTCCCTTAATAGCGCTACAAGCTCTGCTTCTTCTTCTGCACTTAGGTCGTCTCCTATGTACGTACATCGCTCTTCGTGCCCTTCAATGGTCACTACAATTTTTTTGGTCTTTTCTTTATTGTCATATGCTTCTCCTATAATGGCCTCTCTCTTAGGCATTCGTACCAAAATTTTCCGGCCTTCCACTTCATATTTCTTGAAATTTTCTGGTACTTCAAACAATGATTCTTCCTCTTCTTGTCTCACTGCTTTCCTTTTCTTTTTCTTCTGACCTCCTTCACTTCCTTTCTTGGAACTTATCGTTTTAATGCTCGCAAGGGGTTCTTCTTCCTTTTGTGTTAACACCCCTAGGTCTTCTAAGTAGTGTTCCTCTGAGTCAAAGTATGTATCCATCACAATGGATTCTAGATCATCGTCATTCTCTTCTTCTTCTATGAACTCACTAGGATCACACTCTTCCAACAAGGGCTGACACATGAACACTGAAATATCATAACCCTCCTCATCACAATGGGGTGTCCATTGTTCCTCATTGACTGCAATGTCCATGGTAGCTAAGATTTCTGCCCAACCATGAGGCTCAAATTCCTCATCTGGAAATATCATTGGTGTATAGGCTGGGTCTTTTATTGGTCGATCTCCTGGGGGAGTTCCTTCTTCTCTCGCTTTTAGGCGCTTTTCCTCTTCCTCTGCGACCTTGCACATCCACAAGTGAGTATCTTCATGCAACCAGGATGGTTCAGGTGAACTTCCAGAATGCACGGAGATAGAGTCTTCTTTCGCTTTGTGGATAGGATTCCACTGTAGGGGTGGTACATCTCTGAAGGTGTGATCCTTCAGATTGACCTTGGTGGTGACCCCTAAGTGCTGTAAGTACAAGGAGTTGGTTCCCCAATCCTGTACTATTTGCAATTGTCGTAGGAAGGGTCTTCCTAGGATCATCTCGTAAACATTATTCTTCTCAAAGTCACATATAGCAAACGTATGTTCAAACTCTACACCACAAGTGGTTAGAGTTATCCCTTCAAGCAATCCGAGAGGTCTTTCAAAATGACCATCTGCCATTTGAAGTTTCATTCTCGTTGGTCTTAAGGTGGGTTTGCCCCATCGCTTCCACAGGGAGGTGGTTGCAATAGCAACACCGGCACCCGAATCCACAATTGCTTTGGTTGTGTAACCTTGATAGGTGATCGGAAGATAAGTGTTACCTTCTTCACCTTCGCTCATGTCTCCTATCTTGTAGAGAGGTATCCCTGGTACTTTTTGTTTAGAGCCTACTTTTGGTGTATTGGATTCAAGTTCTGGGACCTGATCCTTCACATGATTCCAGAGCTCCGGTTTTGCCTTGAGGAGTTCCTCTACAGTGAGGTGACATTGAACCTTAGTGTTCTTAACAACATCAGTGTTCCAGGGAATCACTGAGTCTTCATTTCTTACCAATATCGTGGGAGCTCTGATCTGGAGAGATTCAGATTCCCATGGGCCTGTGAAATGAGGCAACTCTTGTAAAGAATTAGATTCAAAATCTAATCTCTCATCCTCTTGTTGCTCTGCTTGATCCCCATAGATAGAGGGAATGTCTTGGGGAAATTGATCACGAAGATCATCAATCTCTGGAATGGGAGGGGAATCACCCTTCTCCTTGGCCCATTTCTCTTCTTGTATTTCCCGCAAGAACTGTGGAGAGTACTGTTGTATTGAAGGAGGTATTCCAGTATCCGTAGAATTAGGAACATAAGCTCCCATTTGTGGTGAGCTTCCTCTTTCAACAACTGGTTGAGCCTGTGGAGGTAAAGAAACTTGTGATTTGTTTACCAACTGCTCTAATCTTTCTAGTAAGCCTTGGAAATGCAAATCCGGCTTGACAGAGTTTGTCTGATTGAACTTTTGACTAGTCTCAAGTATAGCTTGAGCTTGTTCTACCATTTTCATGCACATTTTCATCCGTTCAATCTCTAAATCTGCTCTGGGGTAACTCTTGTCTAGGTTTGCAGCTGTTGGCCCTTCTTGAAGTCGAGCCTGGTAGGCTTTGAACATCATGTCCAAGCCTTCAAGAGTGGGGTCAGCTAATACTGATCCTACCCGGGGTGGTGGGTGGGTTACGTGAGGTGTATTAGAGGGTGGAGAAATGGAGGGTGATGGGGATGGTAGTGGTGGATGTGTGTGGGAGTGCGGTTGAGATGTGATCTCTGTGATTTTTGCCTTGGTTTCTCTCACGCTTTCTTCAAGTTCGTTTATCTTTTTTGCCCATTGCCTCTTCATTCTTTCACGACTATCCTTCCAGGCGCTAGTTCTCTTTTTGGGTATGCTCTCTGTTTCACTCACCTCGGGGCTCTTTTCGGGACCACCTCCTTGGTGTTGTTGAAGTGCCTGGGCTCTTGTGATCACCTGCACAGGTGCAGTGGAAGTCACACTCCCTGTGGAGTCTACAACAATCCCAACAACATTGATAGGAGTGATTTTAGGCATGTTATTAAGGTTCTTCGGGCAATCTCGTAGGAGATGCTCTTTCCCGCAATCTTGACAGAAGCCCTGAATGGTTACTGGTTGAGGCTGTGTAGGGGCAGGCAGTGGACAATCACGTATAAGGTGATCTCCCTGACATCTGAAGCATGGTCCTCTAGGAAATGGGGGTCGTACCTGCCTAGGTTGAGGTCTAGAGTTGGGGTTTGTGTACATAACATTAGAATACTCAGGTTCCCCACTATTTTCACTTGGGTCCTCATAATAGTATGACTCGTTATGCTCGGGTGATTGCATGTAGTAAGCATGTGGGCTATCAATATGTGTGGAGTCAAAACTATGGTCACTTGGATCACTGTCTGATAGCAATGGGGTGACTAGAACTATGGCTCTATTCGGATTTTCTTTAGTAGATGCATATTTCACTGGGATCACATTGGTTGGAGCAGGGGGTTGCTGCACTAGGACTGGTTGAGGTCTCTGCTGCCCTTGATAAGGTGGCTGATAAGTTTGTTGTGGTCTAGTGTATTGTGGTGATGGGTACTGATTCTGGTACCTACCATGTTGTGGATATGGTTGAGGATAATTTTGCCTAACAGTTTGTTTGTTATATGGGCAATCTTGTGCCGTGTGATTGGTGTACCTGCGCTCTATGGTGCAGTACTGGCTACTAGGAGTCGCCTGGGGTTGGGCCATAATGGGGCATACACTTGCCATATGTTCACCGCCACAATTGTAACACCGCTTAACTGGGGCAAATCTTGGAATTTGCTTGCTAGAGACACCTAGTTTTTGGGCTACCTTCTCTGCAAGTTCCTCGATGGATGTGGATTGACCAGATGCCATATTACTAGAGCTATCAGAATCCTTATAGATTTTTGATAGTTCTAATTCCTCACCCAGATTGTCCTCAATGTCTATGCACATGCGCACACACTCCTCTATCGTTCTAGGGTCCTTCAGGTACACATATGACCTGAGCTTAGTGCTCAACAATCCGTCTAGGAACAAGGCCACTTGTTTGGCTGGTGTGGGTAACTCCGGCATAGGTCATCTCTCCAGGTACTGTCTAAATCTTCTTCCAGCTAGTATGACCGTCTCTTGAGGTGTTTGTTTGAAGCTATGAATTAGTGAGGAGGTGTTATGCCTGATTCCACTCTTAGAAAACTCAACAATAAATGCCTCTAAGAGTTGGTCTATGTTTCTGAAATGCCTCTCATTCAGTGGTTGGAACCACGTAAGGGCAGTGTTCCTAAGGGTTAGACCGAAAGCATTATATTGTGTGAATAGGTCCTCCACCTATTCAGCTTTCAACACTTGTCGAAATTCTGCCACATGGTCATAAGGGTCCCCCGTGCCATCGAAATAGTTCTTCATGGACTTCACCAGTTGAGTTGGTCGCAGGGTCCTAGTGTGTTCTCTCGGCCTTGGCAAAGGAAAATCATCAATATTCCTTTGATTCCATGGGGTTCTATGTCTCTCAGGTTCCACTCTATTCCTTTCTGTTCCCGTTCTTTCTCTTCCCAGGGAGTTGGCAAAACTTACCTCAGGTTTGTCTTTACTTCTATCTCTTTGAGCTCCATGAGCTTGGGAGGTCCCAGCTCCTTGGTGACCAAAGGACACATTAGACCTTGGTTGGGGAAAAACAAATTCACCCTTCCATGTGTAAGCATGTCTGCCATGCTCAGTGACCACGAAGATTCTCTCTGATGCATTGTCTAGGTAGGTTACTTGGCCTGGGCTATCAGGGTCTTTAAACTCATAGATTGTGAGGGCACTCACTTCCTGAGATTGAGAAGATTTATATCTCCAAAAAGCCTCATCGGTTTCTCGGTTTAAAAGCAGATCTATGCTTTTATTATCCTGTGGAATCCATTCTGGGGTCATGATTCTGGTCAAGACAGATTTACCACGGGGAGTTCTTGGCTCTCTCTCTAAGTTCCCTTGCTCTATATCACCCATGTCGGTCTCCGCAATCACATTTCCAAACTCATCAGTTCTATCAGGAAGAGTGGTGACTACATATATGGTCCCTTCTTTATCTAGGTAGGCTCCATTCTCAAACTTGACTACCGGATGGTCTAATCCATGGGGTTGATCGGGGTTCTTAATCTGGACCACCGATCTTCTCAGTCCGTCTCTGTAAATGCGAGCACCTAGACGATTCGTCCTGATATATTCCAATTGAGTCTTATAAGGCCCTTCTGGCTTTTCTAGATAAGCCAACCCTGAACTACCTACTGATCTCTCCATGTGATAGGACATCTCGGAATCACTTGTTTCTGATCTGGGAGTGTATGGGTAATCACTCAACTGCTGGGCCCAAGACCTGGCAGTGTGATTGACACTAGCTTCAGAAGATCTGAGGCTTTGTCTGTCTCGGCCTAAGTGTCTGCCTGATCTAAGGTTCATATGCCTGATTTATTTACCCCCTGGAACCCAAGCACACTCTCGTTGCAGGTTGATTTTGCACCAATCACTTTGTTCTTTTTAGTTGAATATTATGTTTATGGTCTTGTCTGAAATTGCGTCGTCAGGAGTACTTAAGTGAATTTCCGCACTTGATGAGTGATCGATTCCCGTTTACCTTTTGTCCCTTAGGGTTTTCGCACTTAAGACCTATTTACTTCTTGCACTTTGTTGATTAATATTCTTGGACTTGATTCGTGCCTAACGTTGCCCTAATTAATTACCACACCTAAGTCGTACTTAGCCTAGGCTAGGAATTGACAAAGGAGGGTTGAGAGATCTTCCAACCTCAATTAGCTGGTTGACCAGACTGCTACACAAGCCCAGGAAGCCTTCTCCCAAGCTTGGTACTCACCCTTGCTAGCTTGCTTTGGATTGCCTTGAGCGCGCACAAAGTTCCTGCAAAAGCACACCTGTTAGTATGGCTCTATTGCCACAAGTAATTGGAAGAAACACTTCAATAATTTCAGCCCCCTTGGAGTAGTTCACTGTACCCCCTGAATCTGAGAACCACTTAGTTCCACCTAAAGGTCAACTTAAAAATGCATGTTCTCATCAATCGGAGTTCGTATGGTCAAGTTATGACCATTCAGGCACTAAAGGGTCAAAACAGGCACTCAGGGTTCAGGAGATCCCTCTCTGGTTTCTAGGCCTTTTGCCCACTTCCAAGGTCCTAAAGCTATACCAAGGTGCCTAAAATTAAGCTCAACTACCCTTCCAATTACTAAAAAAAATTAACTCTCAATTTTCATGCGTTAAAGGCCGTGTATCGCGATAGGTCGGGTCGAGGTGTCGCGATAGGTCGGGGTGTCGCGATAGGTCGAGGTGTCGCGATAGGTCGGGGTGTCGCGATAGGTCGGGGTGTCGCGATAGGTCGTGAGGTGTCGCGATAGGTCGAGGTGTCGCGATAGGTCGTGAGGTGTCGCGATAGGTCGGGGTGTCGCGATAGGTCGTGAGGTGTCGCGATAGGTCGGGGTGTCGCGATAGGTCGAGGTGTCGCGATAGGTCGTGAGGTGTCGCGATAGGTCGGGGTGTCGCGATAGGTCGTGAGGTGTCGCGATAGGTCGGGGTGTCGCGATAGGTCGAGGTGTCGCGATAGGTGGTGAGGTGTCGCGATAGGTCGAGGTGTCGCGATAGGTCGTGAGGTGTCGCGATAGGTCGTGAGGTGTCGCGATAGGTCGGGGTGTCGCGATAGGTCGTGAGGTGTCGCGATAGGTCGGGGTGTCGCGATAGGTCGGGGTGTCGCGATAGGTCGAGGTGTCGCGATAGGTCGGGGTGTCGCGATAGGTCGAGGTGTCGCGATAGGTCGTGAGGTGTCGCGATAGGTCGAGGTGTCGCGATAGGTCGAGGTGTCGCGATAGGTCGTGAGGTGTCGCGATAGGTCGTGAGGTGTCGCGATAGGTCGTGAGGTGTCACGATAGGTCGTGAGGTGTCGCGATAGGTCGGGGTGTCGCGATAGGTCGTGAGGTGTCGCGATAGGTCGGGGTGTCGCGATAGGTCAAGGTGTCGCGATAGGTCGTGAGGTGTCGCGATAGGTCGTGAGGTGTCGCGATACCTCGAGGTGTCGCGATAGCTCGGGATATGGTGAATTTTTCTGTTCTGTCTAGTGTTCCTGGGAGCTCTAGGCCTGCGCAGTGTCGTGGTGCACTCAGAATCGTGATTGGGTGAACTTTTCGGAGTGTCGCGATAGCTCGAGCTCAACGCCTCGGGGACTGTGCAGACAATTTTTGTACCTGCTGAGCTTGCTGGAGATGATGATGGAGCTGCCACCTGCAAGAAACATGCAAAAAACACACAAAGACAAGCACGCACAATCGCTCTCTCTCAAACTCGCACACAACAAATGAGGGAATGATAGGGAAGAGGGAATATGTAGTGGAGAAGGAGGTGGAGGTGGAAATGGAGAATGAGGTGAAGATGAAGATGGAGATGGAAAAA
>MU260536.1:97500-145000 GCA_020310875.1 Ceratopteris richardii
TACATTTGTATCCACATGAGTGCATCTCCATTTTGTATCCAAGAGGCACTCCATTTCTAGTTTATTTCCATTTTATATTGTATCTCTTTTGTATTTCGGTACCTTGCCATTTGCTTCTACCATGGTATTCATTTTCCTTTAAGTGGATTTTTCCCACATGAGATGTACTTTAGAGAGCTCTTCCCAAATCTATATAAGGAGGGCCTCTCCCCCCATTTGTACTTGGTTAGAAGCTTGGGGAGCCTACTCTAGCTTGGAGATCTTCTCTTGAGGTTCACATGTTCACATTTGATATGTGAACTACCTTCTGCATCACTCTTCAAACTTTGGACTAGCATGGATAGTCTACTGACATAACCAAAGCGCTCCAAATAGATAGGTGTCATCTGCCAAATTTGCAGTACAAGAAGTTGTTCATTGCCTTGTAAAGCCACATATCATACCTACTTCTATGGAGCATCATAATCAACCTTCTCATATTTTGTAGTTTGAAAACTAAGAGGCTAGCGAACTACATCACGATCATTTCCCTCGCTCTACATCAGGAGATTAGTGATAATCAAGCTTCTATTACTTTGGTTCATCATGCTTTTGTCCCTTTTTTTCCATCTATAAGAAAGAGAAATAACTCTCTGTTCAGAGAGAGAGAGAGAGAGAGAGAGAGTTCACCCATGTCTCAATAATGGAGAAGGTGACACACCTACAAGCACCACAATGGCACTTGGTTAGATAACATCATCTCCTATCCATCACCCAGAGGAGTAGTCGAGTGGCATCACCTTGCAGTCACCTTCTGACATAGAAAGATAAAGTGTTGGTAGAAAGAGAGAGAAATCTCTCAATGGTGGCAATTGTATCATTACACAATTGCCCCATCTCCCTTAAACAAAGACAGACATAGAGAGAGAGGGAGCTAAAACATCTCTCTATAATATAGGAGGAGTGATGGGCTAAAACAATTCTCTCTAGATAGAGGAGTCATTAGAGGATAGCAACACATAGAGAAGGATCATAACGAGAGGGAAAACTAGAACCAAAGCTAGAGGAATCCACTCCTCTCTTCCATATCAGTTTGTTTGTGCTACATACACATTGTAGTATACAAAGTGGTAGCTAAAAACTTGTCTACGCATCATTGCCTGAGAGAGAGAGAGAGTTAGAGAGATCATTAGAGAGAGAGGTGCATTACAACTCTGTCAGTTTTTCCTTGCACTCTATGAAACTGCAAAGCATTGAGTGTTATCTATTGTAGCCAATCCTTCCAAATAACTATAGGAACTCAGACTTGCTATGAGCATTTGAGAGAATGACAAAGATTTAACTTCAAAGAAGGAGACAAAGCATGCATCATTCCCTCTCTGCCATGCCATTCAATTCTCTCAACTTCTACATCCTATAGTAGGCCACAACAAGCATGTGGAGCCCGATTGACCAAGGCTCGCAAGAAAATAGCACCAATTTCTACTTGCCACAGACTAAGCAAAAGCAGGAGGACAAAGCATCAGACACTTACAAAGGAACATAGGTTCGCACATGTGGCAGGATACATGTGATCTCCATAGATCTATTAGCTTTATATCACTGATGATGCCAAAATAGTCTCCAATAGATTTTTTTTATGTCCACAAATTTTGGCTAGAACAGAATTCAAATCGTATTTATTTGTTGGTGACATCATTGATGATGTCCTCTCTCTAGAGTTCATTGCACTTGCCTCCATTATCTTGGTGTACATTTCAATATCTCGTTCTCATGGAAGTTACTCCACTAAAGGCCCCCATCTAGCAAAGATCAATGGATGACCTTCATTTCCATACTTAGTATTATTTTCTAAGGTTTTTTCACCTACTTTTCTATTATTGAACTTCCTCATAAATGGGTTATATTGTATTTTCTCACAAGAATTTCGAACCCTCATCATTTGGCATGTGACATTGCTTGTATTCTCCCAAGGGTTTAAGTCCTCCAATTGTATATCATTTGGCACAATACATACTTAAGTACCCTTTTTGGATATTCACTTTGTAATCTCCAAGGGGTTCATTTTAGGTACCACATGCCAACATTGGCACCTCATTTGAAATTAGGTGCCTTCTTCTTGTATCATCTGAAATAAAAGAAAATGAATATTGTGTGTGCATGCTTGTGAGTCTAAGCCCACCCACAAACTTTCTCCAAAGCCTACTCTAAGGCTAACTTCTGTACAACAGTCTACTCTAAGCCCTCTCTGTGTGCACCACATCATCTCACCTTTGATGTCCAGTATAGAGCTAATCTAAGCCCCCCTCTCCAAGTGTCTATCTCATCATCAAGTGTAGGGCTATTCTAAGCCCCCCTCCCCTACCCAGTGCAGCTTTTGTGCAAATTTGGACTATGCAAGCTTGGTATCTTATTTTCAACAGTGACAATGTCAATAATTTTGAATGCAACATCCTCGAGTTAATTGCATTTACCCTCATTCACCCCAATCTGTATGTTGAAAGATGAGCGAATCAATGGCACAAATTACAATCTCTAGAAGGACATCATTAGGGCTTACCTTTATACAAATCTCTTATATGAAGTAGTTGATGGAACCGAGAAAGATCTTGATAGAGAAAGTGATTTAGGAGTGTGGAATGTGTGGAACATCAAAGACAAGTGAGCGTTAGGCCAAATTACTCATAGCTTGTGACGAGTTAACCAAAGTCCATTTAACCTCCTCTAAAACTTATTATGAGGCTTGGGAGATCCTCCATGACCTCTATGAAGACAAAACTCCCTCAAAGATTTACACTCTAGAGGTGGAGTTTCATAACCTATCAAATAGGCCCTAGTATCCTATTTCCAAACTCATTGCCACATTTGGCTGTCAATGTAAACTAGCATTATGTGGCTGTCAAGTTTCTAGTGAAGATATGGTCATCCTTCTTCTCAATAAACTCCCTATATACTATGAGACATTTGTAATCACCCTTTATAATCCCGGGCAGGTATTAAATTGGGAAGAAGTTTGGCAATTTTTGCTCCTTCATGACTTGAACAAAGTCCACATCCAAAACAAGAAACTATGATGAAGGCTAAGGGACCTTTGAACAAAGCAAAAAATGCTAGTCATAATACTAGCTAGCAACACACCCAAGCAAGCATCCACCAATTCATCAAATATGTTTTCATGTAATTTCTGTGGTAAAACAGGTCACCTGGAGAAATTTTGCCACAAAAAGAAGAACATCTTGAAACACGAAGCTTTAGGGACCAATCAAAACCCTCCTAGCATGGCTCTCACTGTTCCAAAGAAGACCTGATTATTTCAACAAAATCCAATGCCCTAGTAACTTCGAGTTCATCTCAAGAGTGGATCTTTGACACTTGATATCATCGCACAAGGAGTGGCTTTCTATCTAAGGAGTGGCTTTCTATCTAAGGAGTGGCTTTCCAACCTTTGGAATCAAAGGTATGGCCACATCTCATATTTGTCAAAGATTTTCGCATCATAGATAGTTGAAGGATTGCCCAAGATCAGTCAAGTCAACATACAAAGCTTGCACCCAAGGAAAGCAACATAGGTCTTAAGGGGCTTTCACACAAGCCAAAAATGACTATCAATGGCACTTATCCAAGGCCAAGACAAGTCGTAGAAGATGTGGCTTCATCTTCTGGAAGAACTGTTGTTCCTATTTCAGCTCAACAAGAGGTTAGTGAAGAAGAAGAAACTATTTCATCATCATGAGTCCATACTACTACCAGACTACTTCCTACAAAAGAGTAATCAGGATGGGGTTCAAGGGATGCACTAGCACCTCCATATATTGCTATGGGAGTCAAGAGGCATATTATACCCCAAATCAGGTCATGCGAAACCTCTCGTCATGCTTGATTGGAGTTAGAGAATCTCTATCAGAGCAGAAATCTTGCTAGGAAAGCTCATCGAGGGAGATAGCTAGCCAACACAAGGATGAAAGTTGGTGAATTGGTTTAGACACATATTTCAGTTACTCAATTTTGGAGTCAACATTTCATATGAAGACATGGTAAACACACTTCTTAACTCACTTCCATCTACATATAGTGTTTTTGTTTACTTCTTTATCTCTCTCTACAAGAGATAGAGAACTTTCATTTGAAGAGCTATAGTTCTTGTTACTTCAAGGTGAAGATCAACAAAAAGGTATGGAAGAGAATGATGAAGCCATGTTATCATCATCAAAGGGAAAGAAGAAGAAGAAGAAGATTCTACAATCCAAGAAGGATAGTAAGTCTTCTAATCCTAAGTCTTCTAGTCCTACCCCTAATGCTTCCTCTACACCCAAAGAAAAATTTTCAACTACATCTAATTCAAAGAAAGGAGTATGCCATTACTATAAGAAACCAGATCATTACATACCAGAATGCAGAGCAAGGATTTTTAATGAGAAGAAGAAAGCATCAGGAAATAGTGTTAAAGATCATTGAAAAACCTAAATCTTCAAAGATATATTCATACGCATGTGTTACTATTGAAGAAGTAGCTTTTGATGAGGCAACATTAAATGCAATCTCAAATAATCCATAGATTTTTTATTCTGGAGCTACTAAGCATATGATAGGTTGCAGAAAGGTATTTTCTTCCCTTTCTAACTCTTCAAATAGAAGAGTGACCATTGTAGATGGTCATGATTTAAATGTTGAAGGTGTTGGAGAAGTAAACCTAAAGTCAAGAGGAGGTGGAAATTTCACAATTTTTGATGTTCTTTATGTTCCAAAAATGAAGAAGAATTTTCTCTCTATCTCTACTTTCCTATCAGATGGTTATAAAGTTGTTTTTAAAAAAGATTCATGTCATATCCTTTCACCTAATGAGGAGCATTGTCTACTTCAAGGTGAAAATAGAAGTGGCATGTTTGTGTTATCCAAAATTATTCATGCTAATGTTTCTAAGTCTACTACACCTAAGGAGAACATGAAGTTATGGTATGCTAGATTTGGCCATATCAGTTACACAGCTCTCAAACATATCAAAGTTCAACGTATGGTGGAGAGTTTTCCTACTTTTGCTTTACAAGATGATGTTACAGATTCATGTAAAGGATGTCCTGAAGGAAAGCTTCACAAACTACCTTTCAAGACACATGGATACATCCCACAAGGAAGTTGGAGATCATACATTCAGATGTGAATGGTCCGATGAGAACAGATTCTATTCAAGGTTACAAGTACCTTCTTATGTTCATTGATGATTTTTCAAGATATTCGTGGATTTACGATCTTAAAGTGAATTCAGAGGTTTTTCCTACCTTTAAGAAGCTCTTAGCTATGGTTGAAAATGAAATTCAATCAAAGATCCAGATTTTGAGAAGTGATAGAGGAGAAGAGTACATGTCTAAAGACTTTAACTCTTTTCTTGAAGACAAAGGTATCTCTCATCAACTCACTATTGCTTACATGCTAGAACACAATGATGTTGCAGAGAGAAAGAATAGGATACTTGTTGAGATGATGCATAGTATGATGTCATCCAAAAAGCTTTCTCCCAAGTTTTGGTTTGATGTAGTACATACAGCTTATCACATTTTGAATAAGTCTTCCACAAAAGGTTTAAAGCTAATCACACCTTATGAAGCTTATGATGGGAAGAAGCCTAATGTGAGTTACTTCAAAGTTTTTGGATCCCCAGATCGTGGTAAGCTTGATGTAAAAGCCACTAAAGCAATCTTTATTGGTTATGCAATTGAAAGTAAAGGATACAGTTTTTATGTTCCAGATACAGGTGATATCCTACTCTCATACAATGGATATATTACAGAAAGTCAGATTTATGATAAGAAGGAAGAAATTCCAGATTTCATAAAAGCAGATGACTATGAATTTTTCATAAGAAATTTGGATGCTTACATTTAGCCATACAAGGGGGTGATGAACCTTCTCAAACCCTAAGAGATACAAATGAAGAGAGAGTTACATTACCTAGATCAGTACCTAGTCCATCATCAATACCTCTTGAAGTTTCAACTCATGAAGTTGGAGAAGGTTCCCAAATTCTAGAAGAAATAGATACAGAAGAACCAAAAAAAATACCACCACTTTTTGAGAATACACCAAAGTGGTTATATCAAACATGGAAGGAAAGTGGTATAAAGGAATACACTAGAAGAACTAGAAGTCAAACCAGGAAACAACAAGGAGACCAAGTAAATTATGCACAATATTTTGAGATTCATAATGTTTTAGCCCTTAGTTCAGTTGAGAATGAACCAGCTAGTGTTCAAGATGCACTACATAATCCTATGTGGAAGAAAGCTATGAAAGAAGAGATTGATTCTATCCATAAGAATCAAACTTGGAAGTTGTGTGAGCTACCAAAAGATAAGAAAGCTATTGGTCTTAAGTGGATCTTCAAAATCAAAAGCAAAGCATATGGTACCATAGACAAGTATAAGTCAAGATTAGTTGTCAAAGGTTATGAACAAAAGAAAGGTATTGATGAGACTTTTGCACCTACATCTAGAATGATAATGGTCAGAAAAATACTTTCTTTAGTTGCATTCTTTAGTTGGAAAGTATACCAGTTAGATATCAAAACTGCATTTTTTAATGGTGATCTACATGAAGATGTCTATGTTCAGCAGCCAGAAGGTTTTGAAGAAACAAGTAAAGGGCATTTAGTGTGCAAAATTATCAAATATTTGTATGGACTAAAGCAAACACCAAGAGCTTGGTATGAGCAGATACATGTTTATCTTCTATCTATTGGTTTTGAAAACTTAGATGTAGCACCCAATCTTTATGTTAAAGCTGAAAAGGATGTTTTGATTATTAATATCATATATGTTGATGATATGATCATGATAGGTCCCAAGGATTCAGATCTTTAGTTGTTTAAAGAACAACTTAAGAATACATTTGATGTAAATGACTTAGGGATTTTACATTATTATCTAGGGATTGAGTTCAAATATAGAGATGAGTGTATCTACATGATACAATAGAAATACATTGAGAAATTATTGGAAAGGTTTGAGATGACAGATTCTAAGCCTATGCAGACACTGATGGATGTTAATGTGTTATTACAGTAAAAAACAAATTCAAAACCATTTGATACTACATTATATAGTCAAGCAATTGGTTGCTTGATATATTTATGTAATACATGACCAGACATTCAGTTTGCAATTTCTCAAGTATCCAGGTTCATGCACAATCGGTCAAAAATTCATTGGAAATTAGTTAAGAGAATTTTCAGATATTTGAAGGGAACTTCCAATTATGCTATGGTATTTGAGAAGTCTTCACATTTTTTACTTAAAGGTATTTCAGATTCTCATTAGGTAGGTAATAAAGACTCAAGAAGAAGCACAAATGGCTATTGTTTCTTTTTAGGAGATTGTCTTATTTCTTGGATGTCAAAGAAACAACCTATAGTTGCTACATCTTTGAGTAAAGCAGAGTACACAATTCCCTTTAGAGCTACACTTTAATCAGTTTGATTATAGAAAATTCTCAATTACCTTGATGTTCATGTTCATCTTCCGGTTCAGATATTTTCAGTCAGTCAGAGTGCTATTGCTATTGCAAAGAACCCTGTTCATCATGTTAGGACAAAGCATATAGAGGTTCATTATTTGGGAACAGGTATCTAAGAAGCACATTGAGCTAGTCTACATACCTACAAGTGAGAATGTTGCAGATGTTTTTACCAGAGCATTGAGAATGGAAAGGCACAGGAAGTTTTACAGGTTATTAAACCTTGTACCATTGTGACATTGAAGGGGGGATTGTTGGAAACAATGTCTATGGTCCATTTTTTTCAGCATGTAGTGCATTCTTTCTATGACCCTCTACAACAAAAGTTCCATGGAAGCATGGCTAGGCAAAGGTACTCCCACACTAACCGCCCGAGTTTAGCCCTTGTGGACAGCGACAACAAATAAGTGATGGCAAAGTTTTTCTATGAAAAGTTTTTAAAAAAAATACGAACAACACTAACATTTTTTTCGCATAGATTTTGGGCATACGTTTGTTAATTATGATCACAAAGCTTTTGCTTTATTGCATTTATATTTTCCTTTCAAAGGCTAACAGCTACTACATAAGAAGGTCATGGATTCATTGTTGAACATCTTATCAAGGAGAAAGCTCAATATTCTCAATGCAAGGAGGAGGTCATCTTGGAGGGAGAGTGTTCACACACTCTTGCGGAGGTGATCACTAGGAGGTGCTCCATCTTGGAGGAGGAGTTCTCACACTCTTGGAGGAGTTGTGGTCTACATCTTGGTGACTATCTAGAGGAGATTCTGCCAGCTTACCATCAACATCCATTGTTGATTTAATATGAGTAGCAAGTCTATTTCCATTCTTACTTGCTAGGTCACTCATTTTTTATTTAGGTTGATCAGAATTTGGGTTTGATATACAGTAGTTCTAAATTCCTCTTATTCTCCATATTCTCACACACACACTCTTCATCTCTTAGCACACAATTTTTTGTATTTAATTCCTATTTCTTCCTAGATATAGATATTGTCAGTTTTCATATTCACACACTATAACTTGACATTGGAATATAGTTGGTGTAGGTGAGCCTCATAGTTTACCGTTACATTTAAAATCCTATCTATTCTCTCTCTATGTCTCACTCATATTCTTTTGAGTCTTAAGGTGTGTATGTTAAGATTCATATATTGAAAGATCTTGTAAACTTGTGATTTACATTTATTGTGGCCCATCCCACTTCCAGCATTTGGTATTCAGACCTTAGAATACCAATAGAGTTGATGGTCAATAGCAAAATGTAAAATTGGAACAACTAACTCCATGGGTGCAATGGCTTCAATTCCATAAGCTAACTTAAATGGAGTAAATCCGGTAGCGACTTTATAGGTCATATGATAAGCCCATAAGACATAGGGTAGGAACTAGTCCCATGTTTCCAATGAGAATTCAATTAACTTCTTCAACATAGTTCATAGGGATTTATTAGCACTCTTGGTGAGACCGTTTGCACGTGGATAACAGGGAGTGCTGTACTTATGTAGGATAACAAAATCAATGGTTAAATCTTTGATGAGATCATTAACAAAATGGGTACCATGATGAGAGAGGATGTCAAGCGACAGACCAAATCAGGGAAAAATATCACATGTTAAGCATTGAGCTACTAAAATTGTAGTGGCATTCATGAGAGCCCACAATTGTCCCCAACGAGTGCATAATCATTACAAGTTAAAATGTAGCGAATATTGGTGGAGATGGCTGGAGGAGTAATAGGTCCTGCGAAATCTAAACCCCACTTTTGGAAGGGTTCTAGAGGCAGGATTTATTGAAGGGGAAAATGTTGTCGGAACAATTGTTACCCTGTCTACTAGCAAGGGTCACATCCAAGAACTTAGAGACGAACATCTTTCTACATTGTAGGCCACCAAATACCACTCTATAATCATTTCTTTAAGGTTAGATCAGCCAAAAAATGGTTGCCAATGGGGTGAGTATGGGCTAGAGCCAAGACAGACAGGACTTCATGAATAGGAACACAATGGAGCTAGGCTCTTGATAAGTCATAATGATACAGTTGTTTGATGATAATCCAAAAATATTTACTATACGAGGCAAGCTTTTGGCATTCAACCTAAGATAAAGATGTTGATTGTGTACCAGTCTTCAAGAAAGTAAAAATGTTATCATAATACATGGTGGCCAGATCCCATCACTATGGCATAGGCTCAGTTTGTATGGTAGAAATGGCTGGAGAGATAGTATCTATGGTCTTTGGTGCTTCACTGAAATCTAGTCTGCAAAGGAAGTCTGCTAATGCATGATCGATACTCGAGTGGTGGATGATGTCAAAGTCAAACTCTTGTAGCAAGATCTTGTAGCAAGAGGACCCATCAAGCCAATCTTTTGGTGCCCACCTGGTTCTGTACTAAATACACTAGGGAAGCATGATCCCCATGGAAAATAAACTTCTGACCCCATAAGTAATGGAAAAATTTCTTGATTGAATAGATAGGTCCCAAGCACTCTCTTTCAGTCATTGAATAATTCTTTTAGCGAAGGAAAGTCTACAGCTATCATAGTAGATTGGTCAGTACCATTTATCCATTAATTGTGTGACATTGCCAATAGCTATATCCGAGGTGTCTACAAAAACATGGAATAGTAATTCCTAGTTCAATGCTTGAAGGATCGGAGCTTGGGTCAATAGAACTTTAAGGCAATCAAGACTAGTATGACACTCTTCAGTCCATCGAAAGTCCTTTTGAGGAACATTAATTAGTCTGTTGATGGGAACGGTCAAGTGAACTAACCACCGTAGGTGTCGATCGTGCCACCAGATCTGACCCAGAAAGTGAAGAACATATTTGGTTGATCTAAGAGTTGGTGCATCTAAGAATACTTTAACTTTATCAGGGTTGATCTGAATTCCTTGGGCCAAAATAATGTGTCCAAGGAGTTTTTCAACTATACTAGAAACACAGATTTCACTAGGTTTAAGCTCAAGCAATACTCACATCATTTTTTCAAAACACAAACAAAATTATAGAAGATGTGTAGATTTGTGACCAGACATCGAGAAGTTGTCCAAAAAAACACATATGAAAGTTTTCAAGTACGGGGAAAAAATTTCTTTCATCAGCACTGGTGAAGGTGCTATGAGCATTTCAGAGATCGAACCACATGATGGCGTAGGCATAGACTCTCTAGGAAGTGACAAATGTAGTTTTTGGTATATCTGTTATGGCCATCCTAACTTGATTGTACCCACTATAGCCATCCAAAAATGAGTAAATTTTGCATCCAACGACATCATCCAACATGTTGTCCAGGAAGGACAAAGGGAAAACATCAGGTACAATGGCTTGGTTTAATTTATGATAATCAACACAGATTCTTAGTTTTTTTTTTGGTACATAAACGGTCGGCAAAATCCATTTTGCATGCTCAATTGGGATGATAAAACTGAATCATAATAATCAACCAATTTCTTCCTTGATGAATTGTGCATAATTTGGGTTCATCCTATAATTAGTCTGTTGGATTGGTTTAGCGTCAAGTTGGAGAATTGTACAATGTTAATAGATATGAGGGTCTAATCCCTTCATGTCTGGATAATTCCAAGCAACTACATCTCAATTACTTCATATCACTCCTCACTAGTTAATTGAGCACTAATCTTGATTGGTTTGGACTCATCTTCCATACTAAGTTACAGATAATCAATTTGTCCTCGGTTGTGTATTGTTGCTTTTGCTTATTCTCAACATCTTGCCAAGGCAAATTAGTTTCGGCTATTGGGTGAGGGAAAACATCTACTATCTTTGGTACCTTGTCAGTTAGTGGTGCACAAGTCATTGTACATGTCAAAGGGGACCATTGGTCTAATAGAGGTTGTAAATCGACTACCCCTATAGATAATAAATCTCCACTAGCTTTCAAAAATTCAGCTTCCTTATCTTCGGTCAACCCATCTAGCATGTGAACTAGTTCGACTATGTGAGGAAGTGCATGAACTTCATTGGATTGCATCGTGTCTAATGAGACCCGATATGCATGGCGTTTATATTTTACCACTAATTCTTTCTTAGACCAATCTTACAAAACCTTGGCTTGCTTAAGCCAGATTCGGATGAACAAGAGGTTTTAATCATAAGTGTCTTCCGATAGATCTAATACCACAAAGTTCATGTGAAAGACCGCTCCTTGAAGGTTAATGGAAATATCTTTTACCAGTCCCACCAGATGAACTGAGGACTAATTAGCCATTCGGATGAAAAACTTGATTGGTTCTACATTCGTCCATCCTAACTTTTGACAAAGAGCATATGTGACCAAGATAACACTAGAACCACCATCGATTAATACTTTACCTATACAATGATTCTTATACCACACCATAATAAGTGGAACAAAATGGTCTATTGTTTAGACTTTTGGTTGTAAAGTAGCCCACATGGATATGTTCGCCCATGTGTTATACCAAAATGTTCTTCAAATTGTTCTGTGGCTTTTGGTACCAACGATAGAAGTTTCCCAAGTTGCAAGGTAATGGGTGAATTTGTTAATCTTGTCCATAGGTCATCAGCCTTTGGGGTTTGTACAATCATCGAAGCATTTTTGTGCACAGATTCTAGTGCTATTTCTTCATATGTAGACGGAATTGGTTCTTGAGAGATTGGATCTAGTGTACGGAAGACTAGATGCAGTTTAGTTGCCTAGTTTTGTGCTCCTTGGACCATACATGTCTATTCTTTGAATCTTGGTTCATAAATGGCTTTTGTGGGCTCCAAAATTTTACCAGTTCTAGTTTGAACTAAGGCTACCCGTGGTACTCTACAAGCCACTTCACTGCTTCATTATGCAAAGTTGTCTACAAAAGTTTGGCTTTATCTCCATCAGTCACCTAAAAATTCTCATGCTCTCATTTACATTGAAATTGACTTCAAATGCCCATATGTGAGCATCTGGATCATCATCGAGGAATCCATCAAACATAGTATAAGAGACCCCCATTGGATAATATCTTTTGTGTTCATTGTTTGCCATTCTTTTAATATTGAATCCCATCATTAGATGAAAGTTTATGGTTCCCAAATTAGGTATTACAGGTAGTTCTAATAGATCTTTATCTTGATTATCTACTTTCCACTACTTTAGAGTCTTGATTACTTCAAATTTTTTTGATCGTCATGTTCCAAACCACTTAGATATATAGTCTCCAACTCTTTCAATAGGTGTTCAATTTCCAAGAGTCTTTCCTTCCTCTATTTGCAATTTTCCTTCACTTTCTAGTATTTCTTTTGATTTTGGCACTTCAATATTACTAAGATCTACCAATTCTTCTTGATTATGTCCATACACCAACAAATCTCTAGTATCTAAAGCACTGTTTAATCCTACTAAACTCTCTCCTTCAAATATTGGCTCCTATTTTAACTCCATCACTTTATCAATGATCCCTCATTCCTTACCCATGCTTTTCGGTTCATCTTTCCTTGTAGAACTTCTATCGAATTCTGAAACGAATGTGGGGACTCATATGGGTCTTTTATCTTGCTAATATCATGGATATTCTACACTAGAGCATAGAACTGGCATAAACTATTCTTCTTATCTTCACTTTTTGGTCTTCAATTGTCTGTACACAATCACTTGCAAAATGAACTTAATTGCAGCATTAACTTAACATAATATCACACAAAAGATTACATTAACAGATAATATAGAAAAAAAAAGAAATACCAGAGACACAAAGTTGGATAATTGTCACCATGTCGATAATCTATAGCCTGATTGAGTCACTCCGACTCATGGCCTCCCTTCCTCTCAACCTGAAACATTGGTTTTATTAATATGTGGATGAATAGTTACAATGGTTTGATAAGTCATTTCACCATAATCAGATAAAAATTACCAAATTACATATGCACTTGTGCATGGCCTAATAGATAGGTAGATAGATAGATAGATAGATAGATAGATAGATAGATAGATAGATAGATAGATAGATAGATAGATAGATAGATAGATAGATAGATAGATAGATAGATAGATAGATAGATAGATAGATAGATAGATAGATAGATAGATAGGTAGGTAGGTAGGTAGGTAGGTAGGTAGGTAGGTAGGTAGGTAGGTACGTAGGTAGGTAGATAGGTAGGTAGGTAGATAGATAGATAGATAGATAGATAGATAGATAGATAGATAGATAGATAGATAGATAGATAGATAGATAGATAGATAGATAGATAGATAGATAGATAGATGGATGGATGGATAGATGGATGGATGGATAGATGGATGGATGGATAGATGGATGGATGGATAGATGGATGGATAGATGGATGGATGGATGGATGGATGGATAGATAGATAGATAGATAGATAGATAGATGGATGGATGGATGGATGGATGGATGGATGGATGGATGGATGGATGGATGGATGGATGGATGGATGGATGGATGGATGGATGGATGGATGGATGGATGGATGGATGGATGGATGGATGGATGGATGGATGGATAGATAGATAGATAGATAGATAGATAGATCGACAGATAGATGGATGGATGGATGGATGGATGGATAGATGGATGGATAGATGGATGGATAGATGGATAGATAGATAGATAGATAGATAGATAGATAGATAGATAGATAGATAGATAGATAGATAGATAGATAGATAGATAGATAGATAGATAGAGAGAGAGAGAGAGAGATAGATAGATAGATATTTGGATAGATAGATAGATAGATAGATAGATAGATAGACAGATAGATAGATAGATAGATAGATAGATAGATAGATAGATAGATAGATAGATAGATAGATAGATAGATAGATAGATAGATAGATAGATAGATAGATAGATAGACAGGTAGATTTTGTTCAATCATTTCTTGAAGTGATCCTTGTCAAAGAACTAGCAAACTTCAAGCAACAGATCGTTTTTCAATTGAGTCAGTATTACCATTAGAACCACTCGAAAAGAGGGGGTTGGAATTCATGAGTCTTGTTCATCCAGTATAAGAAGGGACATGAAAGGCATATGTTTGTACTTGAATGGACTACTTTACTCGATGGGCACAAGCTTGGGCATGTGAGCATGTGATTGCACATAGTATAGTAACTTGTGCTCACGTGGATTCATCCTTGAAGTTAGTATCAAATAGAGGAACCCATTTCATGAATCAAGTTTATCAAGGCATTGGAGTCCAATATCGGGTTTTCCATAAGTTTAGTTCATCATATAACCCTAGAGATAATGGTCTCACAGAAAGTACGAATGAAGTTCTTTTGGTGATGCTTTACAAGCTATAAATAAAACATCTTTGACAATGGGTAGGTATTTACCATTCACACTCTAGGTATACCAAACAATATATAAGACAGTAGTCGATTCATCCCTTTTAAACTTGCATATGGTCAACAAGGCATTGGTGATATGGAATTAGTGGCCCCTAGTTTAATACTTGTCATACAAGATCTATTGCTACGAGAAGATTTTCTATAATATAGGATGGATAAACTCTAGAATTTGGAAGAGTCTTGTTACTCTATTTTTGGGTTCATGCAAGAAGTATGGCTACCGCATTGGTAATGGCATGATAGGTAAACAACATACTCAAATTTTTGAGTTGGAAATCTAGTCTTATTTTCTGATTCAACAATGAAGAGAAGGGCCAGAAAATTCAAAAGTTGTTGGATTAGAACTTTTAGAATTGCTATTGTTGTAGGACCTACTACATTCTAGTTGAAGTCCTTATCAGGTGAGCCCTTACTGATGGTGTTGAATGGGGCACTTCGAAAAATATGTATAATGATGGAAAAATATGGAAAAAAACAAGACAAAAGAAAAGAATTGAATAGTGGAAATCCTCATTGTATTCCAACCAATAAATTGCTCAAGTGGTTGTTGGGATGCACATAATCCACCTGGTGGATCTACAAGTAGCTAGGAACAAGGACTAGTGATTTTGTTTTAATAGGGCATTGAAGGCCAACTGCACATGAGAACTGGTAGTAACTGATGTCAATATAGGGCAATTTTCTTGAGTTAACCTTTAAATTGCATGATTTTCCTCTACATATAGGGAAAAAGATTATTGATCCCAAATACATTTAATTAGAACTTGCAACATAAGAATTGTGTAGTTTCTAACGAGTTCTTTGGATTTGTCTCTATAGTGGAGGATCCATATGTGAATTGGCATCATTTCTTTTATAAGAAAATTGTAAGGTATGTGTACATGGTGTCACCATTCCTACGAAGAGGAAAGGGGCAGATGAGTCAAGATAGTCATTTTTTAGTTGTCATTTCCTCAAGAAGATTTTCTAGTGGTAATAGAATATTACACTTTTCCTAATGCAAAGTTTTATGAAAAGCAAAACCAACCCAAAACAACAGTAAAAACAAAGGGGCTGGACCAGGTACCATTTTCATTATAGCATCATATTCAGATTGCATAGCAACCATCCAATTTTTTGAATTTTGTGCTTCATCAAATGAAACAAGCTCATTCTCATCACAAAGACTAGACAAAGCCATAGCATAGCAATCTTATGCAAAAGAGGCACTATGAGGACCTGAACGCATGCAATATGACAGAGGTGCACAAATTTGTCACGCAAAGTCTGTACTAGCTATTTTGTCATAGTTTTTGCCTCCTCAATATATGTTCTCTCATCAACAGGTGCATCATGTAAATCTCCATCAGAAATGGAATGATATGCAACATCATATGAAACCTGTAAAGGCTAAGAAGTTGCCTCATTACGACAAGCACTAGACTATCCACCTTTATTCATATTCTCACTCTCTAATTGTTTTCGGAGGTAAGCAACACGAGCCTCATTCCTAACGTGGTACAATGTGGTAAGTGTATCCCAAGCATCCTTTAGCTATTCTACAAGAGCGTATGTGAGGAATAATGGCACGTTTGACAGAGAAGGCTACTAATGCATGTGCCTAAGCATCTCTACCATCCCAAGAATTTGCTCTACAGTAGGTGTAACAGGAACTGCAGCACGAACAAGAATCTACAGAATATCACCATCTTTGACGCCTTTTGCATCAGCTTCAATAACTGTAGTTGTAGGTGTAATAAGACGTTTTTCAACACCCTGCACAATATTTCACAATCATTTTGCGACCAATACATGATGCATCATATAAGCCCATAATGGGTAATTCGTACCATCCAACTTATCCTCAAGAGTCAACATATGAAATACATCACTACTTTCAACCATGGCCACTAACTAAAATACCCTGATGCAGAAAAATGACTGTATTTGAAAAAAAGTTGAATAGAACTACCCTGACAAGTTCTGCTAAACATGTAGTAGACTTTGAGATGCTTATACTGGCAAAGCGAAACTTGTACATAACTCTGGCACAAAAAGAAGAAATCGCTTGCACAAGCACTGTGATAGGTCATGATTTTGGCATCACAAAACGAAGCTATTTTGATATCCTAATCACCCTAAGTATGCTCACCAAATTTCGTGCGATTTTGAGATTGTGACCAAAGAGGTGTCGACGATGCCCTAGATGAAGCAGCAGCGTGCTCTGATACCAATTGTTGGATTTAGACATCTCCAGAAGCACATGAATAGCACAAGGAAGAAGAAGAAGCTTGGAGCACAACACACAATACTAAATGTATTACCACTAGAATGTACAAACATAAGCAACCCGTTAGTGCAATAGGCATATATACAAGGGGGGGACCTCCTAAAGAGAGAAAAAAGTGCCCTGATGGTCCTAGAGTGTTCACACATATCACTAGCAAAATATATCAACGTCTTCACATTCCAGATTATGCAATCTTCACATCATGTTCACTATATAACACATATGGATAGAAAGTAATCTTTCTACATTAGCAAATTTTGAATACGATGTAACCTTGTCTTGCATCTCCATTATTCTCCACCCAACTTGCCATAGTTTCCAAATCCAATGGTTGAAAAGTGTTCTTATCCTTCAATTTGTGAGCATTTTGTATCAAAATTTGAAAATATTATTACCCTTGAATTATGGCTATGTCAATACATTATACCAAGATTTTAACATGATGATAGGGCTTGAATTTAAGCTTCTCTATTTCACACATGCTATAGTTGGGCTCAATCATTATGAAGGGGTTCATTCCAAACAAGAGTACAGAGGAAAACACTACAGCTTTGAGAGAAATATTATCATGGTGTTTGTGATATGAAATCCTCTATCAGCAAAAAGGGGCACTCATCATGATCCAAAAAATTTTGAGCCTTCCTAATTTTGCAAATTTCCACCACTATTTCTCTTAACATGAAAAAAAGGGTGATAATGTGGTACTTTCCCCCTATTAATACATGAAAACATTTAGTCATCCAGTTGTCCAAACATAAATATAGCCTCAACATTTTGTTTACATTTTTAGGCTTGGTTTACTTCGTCCACACACCATCATCCTAAGAAAACCTTTTAACTATTGTCAAGTAGTTTCTTTTGAATTTTCTCTATCAATCACTTCCAAACTGTCACTCATAAAATGATATTTTTACCAGCATCTAATTTCTTCTGATCAATCTAATTTCTCCACATGCTATCATATTGAGAAAAAATTTAGGCTATTGTCATTTACTTTCTTTTATGACTTTTCTATTATACACTTCCTCAATATTGTTCCTACTATAAAATCTTACTATAAAATCTTGAAGGCTTCTGATGGATGCATGAAACTTCGATTGGTAGCAATTAATTACTTTTTTTTACATGAATATTCACCTTAAAAGCTTTTGGCCCAAGTGATTTTCACCTTCATCAACTAGCTTTCCTATTCCATTTGCATCTCATATTCCTTCAATTCTCATCTTCCTCATATCAAGTAACCCCTGCATCTGCAACCAATTTTGTTCCTTCTCATTTGTAAGTCTAAAACTTTATCATGTTTATTAGGATTTTGATTGGGATAGCATTTTGTCGAGAATATTCTACAGGCATTCTATCTATCATATATATGCTTAAAGTGGTAAAACAATAAGAAATTGTTGCATTTTTAATCTATATTGATATTTAAAATCTTTTAAAGAAATTTTTAAATTTTAATACCTTTTGCATTTTTTGGTCCTTTTTTTTTACTTCATACACAAGCTTTTTAATTAAATGGTGCTCTTGTGGAGGTTAAGCCAAAGAGCATGGCATGCGATACTTGGACCATTTTGAATAAGAAATCCATTACATACATTCAAATGGTTTTCTTTGACGGAATCCTTATGGATATAAATGACTAGAGTATTGCTTATAAGATGTGAGAGAAGCACATGGCTACTTATAAGAACACCAAAACTATAAATCAGACACATCTAATGAGGAAACTTGCTAGCATGCAACTAGATGAGTCAAAAAGTGTAGCAAAGAAGTCTTAATCATCATTTACAACTACTCTCTTCCAAGTACAAAATTCATGTCTATCAACTTTTGAAGATAAGTTAAACCTATTTTCTTGTTGATAACACAACCTCACTCTTACAAACATTAGTTGTTTTATTGTTTAATAGTCCCAACTTGACCTTTGATGGTATGAGGGGTTGTATTCTCAATGAAGACATTAGAAGAAAATCAAGTAGAGAGGGAAGTGGTTCAGCAAATACAATTAGAGGTGGAACAAAGAAGAAAGGTAGAAATATACAGAGGAACAAAAGCAAAAGCAACACTAAAAGTGATAGAACTTACTAGCAATGTGGTATAAAATGTCACAAGAAACCAGATTGTAGGTATCACAAAGCATATCTAGAAAGAAAGAACACAAGTGATAAAAAGAATAAAGATCCTAAGAATAAGGCATAAGGCAACTCCAAGGACAAAGAAAAAGAAAACGCAAATGTGGTCTCCAAGGAATTTATTGAGTTGTCTGATAAACATGACATTCTATGTGCTACTATCTCGACTGATTATGCATATGTACATGATGCACTTTCACAGACTCACATTATGGATCCAAGTACATCTTTTCATGTGCCTCCTATCAAGGATTGTGTTTCTACTTTTCATGCAAGAAATCATGGCCATCTTTACCTTAGGCACAATCATGCATGTCCCATTGAAGGTATTGGCATTGTGCATTTGTCATTGGATGATACCAATGCCTTGATCTTACATAATGTGCATTATGTACTAAGCATCAAAAAAAGCCTACTATCATTAGGCAAATGGATATAGCACTATCTTTGAAAATGGCTATTGGAAGCTAATGAAAGACTCAAGGCTGATAGGCATGAGAAAGGTGCAATTTACTGCTTGCATGAAAAAGCCTTGCTCAACAAATATATTCGTTTGGCTGAGATTAATTCTCACATGAAGTTATGGCATAAAAGCCTTGGCTACATGAGCTAGAAGGGCCTTTGTAAGTTATGTAATCTTGACAAGTTTGATGCGGAAGGCACAAATCTTGACTCTTGTAATGAATGCCAATATCGTAAGCAAGTAAAAAATTACTATTCTAGTACTGCTCATAAGTCTAATGTGCTTGATCTTGTTCGTTCTCGTGTTCATGGCATGCCCACCAAATCTATGGGGGGATACTTTTTACTTTGTTTCTTTTGTTGATGACTACTCTAGAAAGCCTTAAGTTTATTAACTAAAATCTAAGGATAAACCCTACCCTTTGCTGCATTTAGAAGTTTCCATGCATTTGTGACCATCAGAACACATAGAAAGCTAAAATATTTATGCACAAATAGTGGAGGTGGGTTCAAAAGTGTTGAACTTAATAGATTTGAAGAAAATCTTGGAATTAAGAGAAGTCCAACAGTCCCATGCAATCCCTCTTCTAACAATATGGCTTAAAGGTGTAAGAAGACTTTATGTGAGAGGGTGAGATCATGTTGTTTACAACTAATCTCCCATGAATTTTGGGGAGTGGTTTTCAGAACTACAATTCATGTTTGCAATCAATCCCCTTAGTTATTTGAAAGAGATCAAAAGCAAGGCATAGTCCGGCTGATTGTTCTGCTCGCATCTTGCATTCACGAGACCGTTCAACTGCCACTGCCGGCACAAAGTGAAGATGGACTTTAAAGGATTTAGTGATTCTGACATGGCAAGTGATGTGGCTGCTTCGACAAAGAAGTTACCTAGGATGGCCTGATCATTTTGATCAAGGTCAGTACTTCACAAAATGTTGAAAGTGCTATCACTAAGTATCTATTGAAAGCACAACATCAACTATGTATACAGGTGGTGTGAGTTAGTTGGCATAAAAAAGCTCCTTGGCTTTTTAAACGGGAGTTTATTGGGGATACAAGCCCCAAGGACTCTCTTTTGTATACTTTGACTCTTCTAGGTAATAGCTCTCTTCGAGATCTTTCCAAATATATTTTTATTGTTTTTTTCCAACACCAACTTGGAGTTATAACCTAAAAATGACTTATCAATAAAACTTGGTCTGAAAAGTCATAGAGCTTAAAAGGGACTTCTACAGCTTCAGCTTCTCCATCTTCCCCTCCAAATTTCTGCACAGGAATTATGTGACCTGTATGTTATGTATTCACGATGTTCGGGACTTCATGTGGCAACCAGTTGTTCAAAGAATGCAAGTAACTCATATCATATAATTACTATCCTGTAAGTATTGAACTTGAGAAGAGTTCACAGGGGAAGGGCTGCTTGTTGCTTGTTTCAACGTAGATCTTAATCTTACCTTTCCAAATTGAAGGTTAGGTAAGAGTTGAGTGAGATTCGAAAAATCTTTGATAAGAGGAATCTCAAAGAGGCTGCGGAGAGCCACACGATGATGTGCTCAGTTGCTCCAAACAAGAAGGGAGTGGTGAGAGAAAGTTGAGAGAGAAATTTGTCCCATCACTCTACCATTGAAATCATGTCAAAGTTTTATACATATGACAATTTAGGTTTACAAAAGTTTGTATTCTCTTCTTTTTCTCAAGTTCAGTATTATTGGCCAGTCTGTAATTTTGGTCCATGAGCATAGCACACACAGGACCCTCCTATCCCCCAAGGCCATGGCATACAATGGTCCGAAAGGCTTGCTGCCCCAAGGCATAAAAAGGTAAATGAATTACTACAGACCCGTGGTACATCCTATCCCATGGGCAGGACCAAACACCCAAGTTTTTTTATTTTCTGAGTCGGGGATGGGGACCAAACAACACCCAAGGTTCGTCAAAGGTGTTAGCAGGTTGACAGCCCAAAGGCCCAACATCCAAGGGCACACAACCCAATAAACTGACTCAACCATCACTTTGTTGTGCCCTCATCCCCTGTCAACCTTCCAAGGGGAGTCATTCTTCACTAACTCCACGAGTTATGTCCACCCATAAACAGTTCATTGAATATGAGATCAGATTCACGTGCTTGAAAAATACAAATAATCAGCAAGATGTATATACACAACTTTAAATGCCAAGGTGATAACTGGAAATGTGCGCATGAGCTCATATGCCTACACACAGGAGAGGCTAAGTCACACACTCGACGAAGTGATAGCCAGATTACCAAGGAAAAGTGCAGGTTACTACATTTCCAATAGTTATTCCATTTCCAATACATAGCAAAGTCATCCACAGGCTCATTGTCATTAGTCATTGAACATAATAAACCCATTGCTTCTATTTGGTAAACATTGCCAAACCCACCAAGTAATATAAAAGCTTGATTGGACGCACAAGGTACACACCTATGACATCTGCATAACACAAAACTACTCCACTTGGCTCCCCAAAACATACAGGAAACATAGATTTCCTCCACCGAAAGATGCAGACATTCTAGTAATGTCAGACTTCAATAGGAAGAAAAAGAACAGGTACACAAATATGGATTCTCCATACGGGAGTATGCATAGTATTGACAAAATTAAAACATCATGCTATACTTCATTCTATGTCACAAGCCCCTTCCCCACCATTCCTCACCCTTAAACTGTTTTACTTAAAAACAGCAACACAACAAAATACTACCCAAGAAACTATTCACTTGATATTTACATAAGAAGACATAAAGAAAGCAGACGAAGAACACTCACAGATGGCAACTGATGTATAGGCCTAAGTTTAGGGAGCTCAGCTACTATGTTGGTATCATGGCAGCAACAATTTGCCAGGTACACAATCACATCATCACATCAAATACGTTTAACCTTTAAAAGAAGACATCTGTGAAACAGGCATGCAAGATTTATCATTTGATGTTCCATCAAACGTGCAAATACAAGCACTTGAATTCATAGACATGAAATGTGAGCTTCTTACAATCTCTTTCAGCACAGGTAATTTGAGATTCTAAATGTTCTCCATACAAAACGGAATGCTTGATTGGTTTTGCTTGAATAGACAAGTCATCCCTGCATTTTTCTTTGCCGATTGGATTCTCCTTAAAACCAACACATAAGGCACCACAGATGAAAACATGTTTGTCATCCCCAACAAACAACTTCCAATAATGAATTGACTGGTTATATTTTTGCAAAAACAGACTTTCTCTGAGATGAGAACATTGCACATCACTAGGTCTGCTTCCTAAAGCTTGGACAATATGACTATTTGCAAATGAATTAAAGAATACCTTACTATACAATTCTTAACCCTCCCCTGCATACATGGATACAAACATGCACATAGGAGATTTGTATATGCTGCCACCACCTTTGGAAATTGTTGTCTGAAAGTCATAACTACTTCACACAGATGCTAATGGCTTGCAAAGATCCATGTATGCTCACATCTGGTAATCTGGGAACCTTAGCCATCTCGGTCACTTTATCTTAAGCAACACACTCAAATGCATCTCCATTACTCACTCCTTAAATTTGCTAATCAGGTTTTCCCTTCCTCTGTAACAAATACATAATAGATGTCATATACAGTGGAAGAGGTTGAGAAAGATGAAAAAAGAAGAGGCTATTTAAAATCTTATTACCTTCATTCGGACTATCACTGTGCACAAAAAAGCTGGCACCGACTATCAAGTAGCATAGAACAAGCATTAGTCCTTTGAAATAGTTTGCTTTACCCTCCTGCACAAGATTAATATTAAGTAGAGTCTCTCCAAACATCTAATCAGCCCCAATATTCTGAAACTCTACCTGAAGCATAAAAGCCACCACAATAACTGTAATGAAAAGAGTGGCTGTTTCAAATAAACGAAAATCCAAATCCATGGGTTTGCCAGCAATCCACCCAACGACAACACAAAAGGGAATCTAACAAATAATAAGTTCTATCAGAACAGTTGCATTCACTAGTCACTAAAAGAAGAACCATAACAAATCATAAGTTTTATCAGAACAGCTATATTCACTAGTCACCAAAAGAAAAAGAAATAAACAAAGACGCATTGACGAAAATAAAAATAAAGAAGCTGACCCTACCACAAACATTGAAATCTGAGTGGAGGATCCAATTGCAACAGCTAATGAAAGATCCTGCACATAGAATTTAAGAAGGGTCAGAATCACACTGCCATCTCCACCCAATGGAAAATGATACACTAGTATCTTCTATTAATACATACAAGTTTGTCTCTCACAGCAAACATGATTGCACTAGCATGCTCAGCTGCATTTCCAACAATGGGCAGTATAATGACACTGATAAAAGCCAGAGGAATACTCAAACTCTTTGATGCCTCCTGTTACAAGCAAAAGTTCTGGGATGATAAATTAAATGCAGCACCTCCATCCTTCTTAATTTCTAGTGAATATTTCTATTCAATTAGAATGTTCAAGCTAAGGCCAGAAAAATAAATTAACATTCGGGATCGATTTGATTAGAAATATAGTTAACTAGATATTAGTACCTCAATTGCATCAACTAGGTAGTTTGACAGGACTGATATAAGGATTGTAAGAATGGCAAGCCATATAAGCGCCCCTTTCAAACTCAACTTCACTTCTTCACAATCTTCGACAGACTCTTCCACCTGGAAGAATATCGAATCGATTTTGTCACCAACACAAGCATAAACACATCAGTCAAGGTAGATACTAGTATTCTGCAAGTTGTTCTTTTACATACATACACACACAAACACATACTTTAAAAGTAAGTATATATTCTATGAATTGGATTGAAACCTACATCATCTGGTATATCATACATCTGCCTGTGACTTTTGAGCTGAAAATACAGGTAAGCAGCATATGCTATTAGCATAATACAACTGCTAAACCTGGACAAAGCAAGCTCAGATGCAAAATCATGGACTTCTGTGTGTGTTGAGTGCAGAACAGCAGGGAAAAGGAGTCCCATCACTGCCATCAACAGCAAACCAGAATTCAAAGTAGCTGTAGCCTGTGGAAATGAATTTTGATTTGAGTTACACGTGTAATAAAAGTATTTGATTTTTTTGTTTCATTTTTCTCGGACAGACACCTACCTGATTGAATTTTTGATCAGCTTGTATATGTACCAACCCACCCGAGAAGAAGGCACAACCCATCACCAGCAACATATTTGATAGGATTGAGCCCAAAAGAGAAAGCTGGACAACCCGGATCAATCCATTTTGAAGAGCAAACAAGGAAATGATCATCTCTGTGGCATTCCCAAACGTTGCATTCAAAAGCCCACCAACTGCATGATAGAAAAGAGAGATCACAAAGTATAACATGGCATATAACAAAGGATAGTGTTTTGCCATCAAAAAGTATGATATAGCATATAGCAAAGGACTCTGATGCCATTAACAAGTGTGACATAGAATATAGCATGGGATTCTGGTGCCACCAAAAATATGAGTCATACCTGTTGCTCCTGTATAGACTGCCAGCTGCCTATATGACCACAAAATAATCAGCAGGGCATATTAATGCACAGCACAAAAATGTTTCCATAAATAAAAGGATCTCCTGTATTGACTTACTCTGTAACAAAACCAAGCCTCTCTGCTAAAGGTGCAATACCAAGTAAGCTAAAAGAGAAAACATACGCCTGCAGAACACAAACAGAAAGCTTATCAACTAGTATACTGAACCAAAAACAACATAAAAATATTGAAAATCAAATAAAATATGACATGCACAGTATTTTCATAATATGAACATATCCATACATCAAAAGACAATAGGACAAAGTTAACTCATTTTTTGAATCTTGCATCCTAAGTATGATGGCATGCAAGATTTGGCCACTGGCTCTCAAGCATATAAAAGACTAAGTTATGGTTGCAACTTTACCAACTTTTGCTTTACCAAATGAAGCAGGTTCATGTGAAGGATGCCTTGGAAGAAAGTTACAAAAACTACCATTCAAGAAACATGGATTTATTATAGCTACTAGAAAATCGCAGATTATTCATTCAGATGTGAGGCAGACTCTTTACATAGCCATAAGTATTTCGTAACCTCTATCGATGATTTCTCAAGATACTCTGGTGTTTTAAGTTTAAAAGCAAAGTCCAAACTTTTTACTACTTCCAAGAAATTTGTTGCTATGGTTCAAAATGAAAATCGGTCTAAAATTCAGATTTTAAGGAGTGATAAAGGAGGGGAATACATGTCTAATGACTTCAAGTCATATTTAGAAGACAAAGGTATTTCTCATCAACTTACTATTGCTTACACTCCATACTACATAGCAGAATGGTGTTGCTTGTTGAAATAGTGTGTAGTATATTATCTTCAAAGAAGCTTTCACCTAAGTTTGGTTTGATGCTATTCATAGAGCTAATCACATTCTTAATAAAGCTTCAACAAAAATTATTATGACAAAAATTTAAAAGTTCCAAAATTTATTTATGCAGATTATTATGCATTTTAAAAAGGAATTTAGATTCTTATATTCAACAATACAGAGGGGGTGATCAACCTTCTCAAACACCTTTTTAGGAATATAAAGATAAACAAAAGGAGAAAGTTATAACCACTCCTCCACAAGTTGAATTTTATATACCACCAATCTGTCGCAGTTTGAGGTTTGCAGAAGCACGAGAACAACATAAGGAAGAAGAAGAAGCTTGGAGCAAAACACACAATACTGAATGTATTACCACTAGAATGTACAAAGATAAATAACCCATTAGGGTTATAGGCATATATACAAGCCGGACGGAAAAACCCTCCTACAGAGGTAAAAAAGTGCTCTCGAGGTTCTAGTGTGTTCACACACATCATTACCTAAATATATCAACAAATCCCCCCTAGGAGTGATGCGGTGAACAAGGAGCAGGCACACATGTATAAGGAAGTGCCAAACTATGTGGAATCAATCCACAAAAGGAAGTAAGCCCAAAGCTTCGCGGAAAG
Source organism: Ceratopteris richardii (assembly GCA_020310875.1). Taxonomy (NCBI): domain Eukaryota; kingdom Viridiplantae; phylum Streptophyta; class Polypodiopsida; order Polypodiales; family Pteridaceae; genus Ceratopteris; species Ceratopteris richardii. The sequence goes on from MU260536.1 coordinate 124,210, forward strand.
CTTCAAACTTTTCCAGAGGCAAAGTCTTTGTGAAAAGGTCGGCAATGTTCTCCTACGTGGGCACATATGCCAAACTGTTCTCTCGAGCAAAGAACCTCTCCCCGACATAATGATAGTGCACCTCAATGTGCTTAGTGCGAACATGGTGCGTCTGAGCCACACACACTCAACATTCGTTGTAAAAGCTTCCCTATACTCTTCCTCACAACTTGAAGTGGCAAGAGTAGGCTGCTTCTTCCACAACCAAGATATACATGATCTACCAAGCATGGAGTAAAAGCCACTAGTGGACAAACGAGTGTCATAGCAAACAACACAGCTAGAGTAAAAAAAAAAGCAAGTAAATCTAGCATAGTGATCCCCCTTGGGATAAAACAATCCAAGTAACCGGGTACCACTCAAGTAGCGAAGGATGCGCTTAACCCCCTACCAATGCTTGACATCTGGGCAATGCATAAACCTGCTAATCTGTGAGACAGCAAATTGAATATCTCGCCGAGTAATGCATAAGTAAATCAAGCATCCAACAACCTGCAAATAGAGAAAAGCATCAAATGCATCTCAAGCATCATGAAGACTCAACCATAAACCTGTCTCCATAGGAGTGGCAATAGGTTTACAATCTTCAAGGCCAAATCGTTGCAATAATGTGTCAATATATTTTGTTTGACACAAAGCTACTCTGCCATCAACTTGCATAAATTGAATGCCCAAATAATGATGCAAATGCCCCAAATCAGACATCTGAAATGAGGCATGCGGATCAGCCTTAAAATCAGCAATATGCTTCTCATGAAGACCAGTGAGTAGCATGTCATCAACATACACAACAATGATCAGAAGCACAACATTTGCATGTTTACCATATAAGGTGCTCTGAGTTGGACTTCTCTCAAAACCATGTGGAATCAAGTAGGCATGTATCTTTTCAAACCAAGCACGTTGTGCTTGCTTCAAACCATATAATGCCTTTTTCAACATGCACACTTGGTTTTCATGCCCTTTCTACACAAAGCCACGGGGCTGAAGAACATACACTTCTTCATGCAAGTCACCATTCAAAAATGTAGCTTTAATGTCCAACTGATGTACATTCCAACCATGATGAAATACAAGTGCACAGATGCTACGAACAATAGTCATTCGGCATGTAGGAGCAGAGGTCTTATCAAAATCAATGCCTCTTTCTTGGGCATAACCTTTTGCAACAAGCCTAGCTTTATACCTATCAATTGTTCCATCATGCCTATGCTTTAGCTTGTATACCCCCACTTAGTGCCAATGGCCTTCTTGCCAAGAGGCAAGTCACATAAAGACTAGGTGGCAGGTACCATTTTTCATAATAGCATCATATTCTGATTGCATAGAAGCCATCCAATTTTCAAAATTTTGTGCTTCATCAAACGAAATAGGCTCATTCTCATCACAAAGACTAGAGGAAGCCATAGCATAGCAATCTGATGCAAGAGAAGCACTATGAGAGGCTGAACCAGTACGATTTGATAGAGATGCATCTAATTTGCTATCTCGCAAAGTCTGCACTAGCCATTTAGGCATAGTCTTTACCTCCTCTATGTCAGTTCTCTCATCAACAAGTGCATCATGTAAAAAATTGGATGTGGGTCCTAAAAATGTTGTGCAAGTGTGCATGGATAATGCTACAAATTGCATAAATGATAAAAGCAAGTGCTTCAATGGAGTTGAGGTGAAGTTTGTTAAGAATGAGCTTATCAAATTATGCCAAAAGTAGAAAATATATGGATTTGGCATTGCATGTGATGATTTGTATCGTAATATAAGTAGATCTATCATCGATATCATGGTTTGTTGCATTTATGGGACTATTCTTGAAATATGTGGACACTTCTTGTGAGTACCAATAAGGAGAACATGTATTTCGCATATTGAAAAATGTTATAATGGATGTGGGTCTTGAAAATGTCATGCTGATGCAAGTGTGAATGGATAATAATTTAAATTGCATAACAGCTTGTGCTTTGGTGGAGGTTGAGTGGCCTCGATATTTTTTTCTCGTTGTACATGGCATTGATGAAATTTTCTTTTTAAAGACATTGGAAATATTACATGGATAAAGCCAATGTTGGAAGATGCACAAAAATTTTATATATTTATAACTTATAAACCTATTTTCCTTGCTTTATTCAGCAAAATCAGACACAAGGATTCAGTAAGCCTAGAGAAACATGTTCATCATGTTTTCTGATTTGCTTGACGACAAGGTATATAATGGCTTTGGGACATTAATGGTAAGTTTTGAACACACAAGCAAGAAAGTGGCTCATACTCAAAAAGTAAAACTAATCCCTAGTGTTATTTTAAGTGCTTTCTTTTGGACGAATGTAAAAGAAAATGCAATTTTTTGTGTTCCAATATTGAAAATTTTGAATTTGGCATATAGGGAAGGTGCCACCATGGGTCTCATTTATGAGCACACGGATAGAATGGTGGGAGAAGTTTCATTAATTGAATGATAGTATTCCAAAGAGAATTGATGAAGTCAAAGCTTCATGCCGAGATAGAGAATATGATGCACTACCATCTCCATGTCACTTCATATGTACTTCATCCTTTTTGGAGGGAGAAATGTCTTGATTAGGATGGAGAGGTTAATGATGGGTGGATAGATGTGATTGAAAGATATATAAATGGGGATCTTGATAAACAATGTGTTTGACTTGGATATATACAAATCATGTCTACATACATTTGCTCATCCACTTGCATTAGATCCCAAAAGAATCATTATCACATCGAGTGATTCAAAACATTTGGGGCCAACATGCCCAATTCGCAAAAGTTTGCTAAACATTTGCTCTCACAAAGAACATGTGTTTCTCCTTGCACGAGAAATTGGAATACATTTTCATTGGTTCATACAAAAATAAGAAATCAGTTTCTTCCAAAAAAATGTAGAAATTGGTACTTGTAAAATTGGAAGTTACACTAGACATGACTAAAGAAAAGAGATCCAATTGCAAGAGACCATTGGAGAGCAAGGATTTTTGGAAGCATGCAAGGTGCATTCTACATCACATGCAAATGCAAAAGATGGTCCTACCATTACAGTAGAGAACCTTATGTACGAGGATGATGATCATGATGATGATGAAGAAGAAGAAGAAGAATAGTATATGTAAGAGATAATAGCCCATCATTGTGCTCACTTACATGATTATATGCATATTTTGACATGACTCGTAACTCATATTTATAGACCTTTGGTCTTTTTGTTACACATTGTGTAATTTCAGCTTTCTACTCTTAGTATTCACAAAATTTATGCTTAATTTGTCTTATATTTATGTTTCCAATGTTGTGTAGAGTACTTATCATAATTTTTATAATTTATATAATTCTTATCATTTTTTTTTTAATAGTCAAGTTAGATAACATCAAAAACATTTAATGGGAATTGTTTCGGGCTTTATGAGCCATCCATGATCCATGCTAGAAGTTTGATTCCCATCACAAACAATAATGGATGTAACATGTACGAAATTCAGCAAGTAAACAACCACATACACAAAAATAGTTTTTTATGATGAAGTCTTAGTGAACTCAAAGGCTCTCATTGTTGCACCATGCATATAAAGTATGAGAGAGAGGATGAAAGCTACCTATGACAACCTAAACCTGTTAACCAAGTTCATTTGATGCATAAACTTGTGAGTATGCAACTTGAAGAACCCAAAAGTGCAACTAACCACTTATCACTATTCACGAATAGTTGCATGATTCAAGATTACCTCCATCTGATGACAAGTTGAAAGCTATTTTCTTGTTCGCGCCTTTGCTTGATTCAATAGAAGACATTTGTAATCTCATTGTCAAATAATCCAACTTGACTCAAAGGGAGACAAGTGAAAACTATTTACTTGCTCATACCTTTGCCCAGCTCAATGGGAGACATTTGTGGTCTCATTGTCAAGGATTCTATCCTCATCAAGGAAATCAATAGGAAGGCAAGTAAATGTTATGCTCACATGATAAAGAGATAGACTAAAGAAAAAAAGTGGAAAATCACATAATAGTGGAAGTTGGTGATGTCTCAAGAGGAGATCTTGGAGCTTGAAGGAGTTTACCTTATTTATTCCATTAAAGCATATGATGGTTTTGGATTGAGGGATTAGGAAGTCTCGTATGACTTCTTATCTAAAGTACTAATTGAGTGGAGGCACATGCCTCGATCTATACGACTCAAGCATTGGTTAGGTTGTTAAAGGATTGATTCCCCACATTCTAACTTAGGAAATTATTGAAGACAGTGAGAAAATAAGGGGGGATTGTTACGTCCCCAAACCCAAAGGACCTCCCAATGAGTGCTTGTAGCTAAAATGTCTTGCAAGGTGTGAAGTATTTGGAGAGTGTGAACTCAACATCTCCCTAAATGATTCTTTAAAGAGGACCCTTGGACTCATTTGTTATTCATTCCTAATATGAAGCACTTGGACTCGTGACCCTTGAATGAAGTAAACCATACACGTGCATGGTGTGGGTTTGGTGGTACAAGATGCAAACCCTTGATGTGATGGTCATTGGTGGTACAAGATGCAAACCCTTGAGGTGATGGTCATTGGTGTAGCTACAAGCTCTTCAGCTCAAGAGTGAGTCACTCCAAACCTTGGTTATGAGGAGAGCCCAACGTTCATATTTTATGTTTGTGGGTATGGCTTGTGTTTTGTATTGTTAGTAAGGAGGATCCTCGAATGTGCTAACAATATGGCTTAGAATTTTTAATTAATTACTGAAATGACTACCTATGCTCCTCCTCACCTTGTCCATGCACAAAATAGCCTTGAATTTGCTTTTGGATCTTTTCACTTGGTTGAACCATATTCCCATGAGCCACCAATAAAAGAGCACTTAGGCTTCTTCCATGGGGTACTTGGTACTATCTATGCTCCACTTTGTCATTGGGAAAATTCCTTCTTTCTCCTCTTGACTTCTCAAATCACTAATCACCAATTCTCAAAGGGAAAAAAATCAAATCAACTACTACCCAAACAATGATAGCTTTCTTACCCACTCTATGAATTCCTCAATTAGAATACATGTCAACCTCGTTGATGAGAAAATGGCCATCTCAATTATCAAGCTAATGTGTAATCATAATGCCATAATAAAAGACATTTTTGGATGATAGTAGAAACAAAAAAAGAGCTATCATACACACACAAGCACTTACAAGAATCCCAACTTATGGTACCCTTGGTAATATTTATTTAACCTCACATGCAAGATTATTTGACAATGTCACAATAATATCAATAGCAGCCTCCTATAGGTTGTTATAATATAAAATGTTTAATTGAAACGCATAAAACTCTACCTCATCTATTAGATCTGAAGAATGGTAGATCACAAAAAAGGGACTACAAAATTCCCACAAGAAAGTGTGTTCTCCTTGTTCCCCATCATATTGCATAGATTCTTTTTGTTTAGATGGATTTTTGAAAAATAAAATAATTCAAGGAGACCTCAACACATAGGTAACTAGGCCAAAAAAGAAAGAAAAAGGAGTGATTGAAGCAAAATTCACAGAACAAAAATGTTGCAAATGATGGAACCCCCAATATGAAGCTCAAAAATAGAGATATAAACCTCAAAGTTCAAAATATAATTTTTGGGTTAAGTTATCACTCAAATTTATTGAAATTCATTGAAACATTCCAATATAAGAAGGTTAGAATACATGTTATACAATGTCTTTGAATATTGAATCCCATAATCTCTCTAGAATCTAAAAATATTGGTATAAACATAGCACTTAAAACATTGTGAATCTCATAATCTCTATAGAATCTAAAAATATTTTCACAAACACTAGATGCAATGATGCTAACATGTTTTGAATCTAGAAAATTGCTAAAGCTAGTAACTTTCTTTTTATAGTGAAGTGTGCATCATGTGTGAGGTCCTATCCTTTGCATTTTGAGTACAATGGTTCTTATGAGATTTTATTCTATAAACTTGCCAAAAGATAGTAACTTTCCATTATATACAAAAATCCATATCCAAGTAGTTGGCATTCAACATAGTAATTTTATACTCCCTGTTTCTTGCAGAGTCATTGTTTGTAAGTACAAGTTTAGCTCACGAGACTTTAATAAGTATAAATCAATTTTACATGATGTATGTCTACACATATATACACAAACACATTAGTCTATGTATGCATAAATACACATGTATACAATAATACACACACAAATGTCTGTATGATGTGGGGTATGTATGCATGCATGTATCCAAATGAGCAGGAACAGATCATGGTTTAGTACACTCGAGAAAAAGGACAGCTGAGCAAACAATCATGACCCATGGGCCATCACCACATGTAAGTATACACCATCTCTCTCACTTGAGAACAAGGAAACAGACTAGTAAGATGGCCATGTATCTGATTATATACACAATGGCATCTCCACAAAAGAGTGACTTTCTGCCGGGAACTCCTACTAAACAAAGAAATCCTACATTGTTAGTACCAGGGGGAAGGGATTTTTGCAATCTTTAAATGGCAGACGTCTAGAATCCTGCAAAAAAAGAAAGAAGCAATCATAATTCCAGCTTATCATTTGGAACTAATTGCGTTACAGGATTAATTATTGGTGCACATTCACATATTCATGTTGTCAATGGTGATTAACTACAAGACTGCAGAACTACTCACCTCAGACAAGCCGAAAATTTTCACCAGTACAGAAACAATAACTGCTGGGTGAAGCCACCAGATTTTACTTCCTCTTAAAACACGCCAAGTGCACCTCGTATGTCTGAAAACATCAGCTGCTCTCTGACGAATCCATCCTCCCACCTTATGAGGATGGTTAAGAAATGCAGAATCTTCATAATTTGATAAACCGTTCGACTTTGAAAGCCTGTAATAATGTGTTGATTGCCCATTGGTCGTATCTGATCTCAACGGCACTGTAGATTGAAACCCATCCTCATCAAAGGTGTCGACCTGCGATTTGGGCTTGATTATTGTCTATCACACTAAAAATTTGCAGGGAAAACATAAATGGTGCTTATTACCTCTATGTTATTAGGAGAGCCCTTAAGAGAATCCTCAGAGATCTCCAAAGAAAATGAGACGCGAGTAGAGCCATCCATAGAAGCGGGAGTATCTTATGATGAGCATAAATAACGTATGTCCTCTGCAAAACAATTAAGGTTTTAAGGTTGTGTAGAAACTGTCTAGATGAACCGGTAGCAAGATAATATGAATTTTCCGCCCGGTGGCACGGGTTCCCACATGTAGAAGTCCGGCGAAAGGTCCATAAATTGTTCTTTGCTAATTGAAACGAAAGGGGGGCGTTTTCTTCAAAAAAATAACATGAAAACTTCCGATATTAATAAGACAACCTTCGTGTCCTTATTCAGCTATTGCTTATATCGCCTTACTTGCAAAGAAAATGGGGCGCGTTAGGGGAGATGTCGCACACCAAACTATTCTAATGAACAGTGAGCCTGAAGACGCCTTCACGGACTGCAGAGAAAAATGGGAGGGAAGGAAGAAAGAGAGAAAAAAGACAGAAGAAGGAATGTATTCGTCAAGTGACAGTGTTAAATTGGACAAATTGGACAAGAGTACGGGAAAATGGCATTCCTGCATAAGCACATGAAAATTTGAAAAATTGATCCGGCAGATTGGAAATCTATTTCACTATACAGAGGAGTAGTATCCTGCAATCAAATAGTATGAACCACCAAAACCACCTAAGACTTAATATGCTCCAATAAAGTAGTAGAACTCATGAAAAGAGCATGGATCCGGATAAACGCGCTCAATGAATGAGATTTAAAGGCAGAAAAGTGTACATTGACTAATCCATGAAAGAAACGAACAGCGAAGAGGGATCGTAGCCTCGGCCGAACCTCCATTTTTAAGAAAAGAGGGATCGTGACATTTGTGCTCGTGGAAAGAAGAGCAATAACTTCTCAGAACCTATCGAAAACGATCACACGACTCCGGACTTCGAGCATAAGGAGGTGAATGAGCATATAATTTACGAACCAGAGACGCATTGACTTCTAATATCTCCTTCTTGCTCTTCTTCGAGATTTATTGTTCTTATTGCAGTTTGCAAAAGCGCAGCTCCTTCGACACAGGAACTCTTGAGCAAACACATGTGCTTCCGGATGTGTAGTTTGCCGCCAGTAGGGAGGAGAAAAACTTCGGGAATAATAAGAACTTATGACAAATGCCCTCTGCTACGGCGACGGGGAGACGATGAATACAACCTGAAAATGCGTCAGCTGCAGAATGCACTTCTGCTCTTTCCGTAATCGCAGCATGTGCGAGAGAGGCAAAGCGTCCAGGAGGAGCGGGTATAGAAGTCTTCGAAGACAGTGCACTCGTGGTGAAAATTGTAATGGCGAGAGTTGGGAAGGCAGGGATTAAAATGGGCATGAAACGCGGTTTTGGGCAATTCATTGATGCCCATTCATAAGACCCGGCATCTAGAGATGCTCTTTTGTAATTCTTCATATTATATATATATATATATATATATATATATATATATATATATATCAACATAACTTCAACTGTATAAACTATCACTCTATGGCTATATATTATAAACTATCACTCTATGGCTATAAAAAAATAACAATTTGTTGGGGCTACGTGGTGGTGTAGTGGTAACACACTCTCACAAAGTGAGGGATAAAAGGGGCCTCTTGTTGTATGAGTTCTTTGTTTTTTTAAGGAAGCTTACTCTCTCATATATATGTTTGAATTAATTAAAATTTTGGCTTCAGCTTACTCTTTCACATATGATTAAATTAACTAAAAGTACATGTGAAGGCGGGCTTCATACCCATGGGATTTTTTGTACCACAAAAAGTAGGGGTTAGATACTGGTCACATTTGAGTTTACAAAGTCTAGTGGCATGTTAGGCTGTTAGGGTAGATTTTGGGAAGAGATGGCCCTAAAGCCCAACAAAGAGAAATTTTTTAGACAAGCCTGAAGGCCAGAGAGGGAATCCACTTGGCTCGGAGGCCACAACATGCTTTTGTCGAGAGGTCATAGTCCATCGGCTCATAGTGTCAAGAGAAAAGAGATAAGAAAGAGAGCTCTCACACACTCTCACACACAAGGAGAGAATATACAAGAATGACCTAAAATAACAATACAACCAGTATAATATATAAAGAGAATATACAAGAGTGACTTAAGACAACGATACTTCTTCTATTACTTGAAGAGAATATACAAGAATGACCTAAAACAACGATACAACCAGTATGATATATAAAGAGCAATACATAAGGAAAACCCAAATGTTCGCAAATGAGTGAGTTGATAAGAAACAAATGTGCCATCACTCTTAGTATATAAATATGGTAAAGTTCACTAAAAGTATATCTTATATGTATTTGTGCAATCACTATACATGTCAAGGAAATGAAAAGTGATACATGTCATCCTCAATCATCACATGTTGAACTTGATATCTCAACACTCTCCCTGAAGCTCAATGTCATGTTTTGTAATCCAAGCATTTTTTGAAACTTCTTCAACTTCTCTACTCCAAGTTCAATAATGAAAATATCCACAACCTGCTCGTCTTTCCTCACATAGACAAGATCAATATCACCTACTAAGACCTTCTCCTTGATGAAGTGATAATGTACCTTGATATGCTTTGTTCTAGCATGAAAAAACAAGATTTTGTGCTAACTATATTGTTGGAGTTTGAAGTCCACGGAAGCACACAAACAGCACAAGAAAGGAGAAGAAGCTTGGAGCACAACACACAATACTAAATGTATTAGCAAGTGAATGTACAAAGATAAGTAACTCATTAGGGTTATAGGCATATATACAAGCCAGGGGAAAAAAAACCCTCCTAAAGAGGGGAAAAAGTGACTTGTATTCCTAAGTGCATTCACACAAATCACTACCAAAATATATCAACAAATCCCCCCTGGGACGGATGCGGTGAACAAGGAGTTGACACTTATGTATAAGAAAGTGCCAACCTATGTGGAAAGAGACCAATCCACAAAAGCAAGTAAGCCCAAAGCTTTGGGGAAAGCTTCAAACTTCTCCCTAGAACAGCCTTTGTGAAAAGGTTTGCAATGTTATCATGTGTGGGCACATATGCCAAAATTATCTCTCGAGTAGAGAACTTCCTTGACATAATGATAATGCACCTCAATGTGCTTTGTGAGAGCATGGAACACAGGGCTCCTCGCAACTGCCAATGTGCTCTGACTATCACTGAAGATGGCGGTGGAAGAAGACTAAACAACCAAAATCAACGAGAAGGTGTTTGAGTCACATACATTCAACAGTTGCTATGAAAGCTACCCTATACTTATCCGCACAACTAGAAGTGGTCATAGTAGGCTACTTCGTGCTCAACCAAGATATGCATGAGCTACCAAGCATGAAGCAAAAATCGCTAGTGGACACACGAGTATCATAACAACTAGCCCGGTCCGAATCAGAAAAATCATGTAGATGTGGAGGTAATGATCCCCCTTGGGATAAAACAATCCAAGTACCCGAGTACCACTCAAATAGCAAAAGATGTGCTTAATCGTTTGCCAATGCTCAACACATGGGCAATACATAAACATGCTCATCAATGAGATAGCAAATTGAGTATTAGGCCGAGTTATACATAAGTAAATCAAGCATCCAATAGCTTGTTGATAGAGAACAATATCAAATGCATCTCTAGCATCATAAAGACTCAAACATAAACTTGTTTCCATAGGAGTGGCAGTAAGTTTGTAATCTTCAAGACCAAGACAGTGCAATAATGTGTCATATATATTTTGTTTCAAACAAAGCTATTCCCCCATCAACGTGCATAAATTGAATGCCCAAATAATGATGCAAATGCCTCAAATATTAAATCTCAAAAGAGGCATGCAAATCAGGCTTTATTCAACAATATGCTTCTCATTAGGACTAGTGAACAACATGTCATCCACATAGACAACAATGATCAAAAGTACATCATGTACACGCTTAAAATATAAGGTGCTCTTAGTTGGACTATTCTCAAAACCATGTGTAATCAAGTAGGTATGTATCTTTTCATACCAAGCACATGGTGCTTACTTCAAACGATATAATACCTTTTTCAAACCTCGACACTTTGTTTTCATGCCCTTTTTGCACAAAACCACGGGGCTGAAATACATTTCATGTAAATCACCATTCAAAAATGCAATTTTAATATCCAACTAATGTACACTCCAACCATGATGAGATGCATGTGAACAGATGCTATGAGCAATGGACATTCGGCAAGTGGATGCAAAGGTCTCATCAAAATTAATGTCTCTCTCTTGGGCATAACCTTTTGCATCAAGCCTCACCTTATACATGTAAACTATTCCATTAGGCTTACGTTTTAGCTTGTGTACCCATTTAATGCCAATGGCATTTTTGCCTCGAGGCAAATCACATAAAAATCGGGTACCATTCTTCATAATAACATAATATTCTGATTGCATAGCAGCCATCCAATTTTTTGAATGCGTCATCAAAAGAAATAGGTTCATTCTTGTCACAAAGTCTAGAGGCAGTCATTACATAGCAATATGATGCAAAGGAAGCACTATGAGAGCCTTAATGAGTACGATATGACAGAGATGCATCTAATTTTCTATCTTTTAAAGTCTGCACAAGTCATTTAGGCATAGTTTTTTCCTCCTCTATATCAACCCTCTCATCAACAAGTGTATCATGCGAACCTAAACCTACATCAGAAATGGGATGATTTGCATCATCATGTGGAGCCTGTAAAGGTTGAGAAATTGCCTCATTTGAACTAATAGTGGACTATCCATATGTAAAAAGAGGCATCAAAGTGTCATACACATCTCTAGAACTAACTAAAGTCTCCTTGGTACATGAAAGTAATGGTTAAATTGCATCTTCTACAAAAACAACATCATGGCTATCCAAAATGCACTTGTGGATGATAAAAAAAATAGCCTTTGCTTTCAAAAATATACCAAAAAAGAATATTTCAATACTTTATCATCCAATTTCTTGTGTTGTTGTTCAGGCATTAATGCATATGCCAAACAACTAAAAGACACAAAGATGAGCAACACATGGCTTGATGCTTTGAACCATCATACCCTTGTGGTTGGTCCATGTATACTCCTTCCTCAAACTCACTATGTAAGAAAGCATTCTTTACATCTATCTAATGTAAAATCCATCGTTTTGTTGTATCCAATACAACGAGTACTCTAACATAGCCATTTTAGCTAAACGGATAAAAGTTTCCTCATAATCAATGCCATATGTTTGTGTGTATCATTTTGGTACCAATTGTACTTTATACTTATTTATGCTACCATCAACATTATGCTTTACTTTGTGCACCCACTTGTTGTAGCCTATGGGTTTCTTTCTTTGCAGTAATTGAACCACCTTGTATTACCTTTGCCATCTAAGCATGATGACAAGCCATGTAGCTATCATATGTTAATCATTGCATTGAATTATGCATCCTCCCATATCTTCTTGGTCCTAGGCCACTTCTTCTGTTGTATCATCCTCACTTCTGGATTCTTCATAAAGGACAATCCAAGTTCCTCATCAAGGCTCTTTTTTGGATCGCTTGATTCTCTGTTGATGTCTTCAAAGCATGTAAACCTTTTATTATCAACAAAGATCTTTTCTCTACCTAGTATATAGTCGATGAAATTGTTGGATTGAAATTTCCACGAAATATTAAACGTGAGTAAACACCTCACCCTTCTATGCCATGAAGTATGCCAATACTTTTTGTGTATGTTCATCAATGAAAGTGACATAAAATTTGCAACCTCCCATAAACATGGTCTTTGCAAGATCCCAAACATTTAGATGCACTATCTCTAGAACATTCTCACTAACATGCTTGTCATGTGAAAATGATGTCCTTGATTGTTTACCGAATTGGTAGGCCTCACATACCTCCCGCATCTCTATAACCTTTAAATTTGGTATTTCATTGACAAGTTTCTTTGATTGCATCAACATCTACCTCTACAAGTTTGCACGTCGAATTTGCTTGTGCCATATCTCTATGTCAGCAATAACACCTACACCTTTTGCAAACATGGCTACATTCATTTTAAAACTTTTCACATTCAAGATAAACATCCTACCCACTTTGTTAGGGATCAACCTTCAATTTTCTTTGTGTTACCATTAGTGTCCATGTGAGGCCAAATGGCCACTGGACACTTCTTTGCATATGTTCTTTAATAAAACATATAATGACCTGGTCAGGCATAGACTGTAAGCTTGACCACACTTGTAACACCTAAAAATTCTATGTTCATGCTCCCTATGTACTGTGTTTTTTTTGTGTATTCTGCAGTCTCTGTGCGGACAATTGTGCATGGCTATAGGAGCTCGGGTTTCTGCTCCGAGGATATTGTTGTAGAGCTCTCGAGAAGGGGAGTGCATTGTGGTGCATTACTGTCGAATTGCTTCACCGGTATCAGAGCAGTTCCAAGCAAAAGCTTTATTCCTTTTGTGCAAGCGAAGCAAGCCCCTCCCCCCCCCCCCCCGGCTTTCTCCAAGGGTTATGACTAAGGTGGCGACCAAGGAATAGATCTTGGCATACCTTGTCATCCGAGTCATCGAAGTCACTGTTGGCTGCGTGTGAGGGAGGACCTCAACGATCAAGGAAGATAGAGGTTCCCGATACTTCCTAGTAGGTCACCCATCCCAGTACTATTCCACCCAAAGCTCGCTTAACTGTGGCAATCTCTTGCCACTAAGCTACACTCTTGTGGTGTTTGAAGAAGGGGAAAAACTAAGGTTAACATTACCTTGAACATTTTTTGGTCCCTCAAAGCTTCATTCTTTGGTTTCAAAGCCTATTTTTTGAAGCATTTTTGGGGTGTCGTTTGGAGCCATTTTGGAGTACTTTCACACATAGTTCTCTTCACATAGGTCCAAGAACATCAATAAGAGTGTTCTTTGCACTTCTTCGACAATAAATATCAACCTTTGGGGCCATGTTTTCGGCCACACTCATAAAACTACAGGTTTCTCAAAAGGTTTTCAGTTTTGGTGGGAGCAACCGTTGCAAATTTATGCAAGTTTTTTTAGCATAAAACATCCGAGTTGGCAGACACTTGCAGGTGTTGTTGGCTATTTTTCTAGGCTATGCATTCAGCCTTTTAGTGTCATTTTGCTGCATATATTGAGCGCACACACACCATGTATGCTTCTGTGGATACCGCTTACGTATGTCCATGTGGTCATTGATATAGCGGTTACAATTTTTACATAAAGCCTTTTAGTTTGATAAAGAGGGTCATGGTGAGGTTTTCTTAATTGGGAGAAACCTAGATGTCGGGGTCTCTTTGGTGATGCATGTGGAAGACTTACCTAGCCTCACCATAGGAGATGTATGATAGTTGTTCATAGGTTCTTGATAAGCCTAGTTGGCTTCGCTTGGGTAACTGATTATATGCAATGGAGTCAGTGATTCACTATGCAGGTAGACATGTCAGTAATTGCAATTTTATGATATTTCGACATTGTTAATATGCTCATGTTGCAAAGGATAGTCTGGGAAAAATTTTCTAGTTTTTTGTTTTTTCAACTATACAGTGGTCAATTTACTCCTTGATACATTTGTTCATTGGTGTTTGGACTCTTCTAGCTCCATTATCATTCTATTCATTTCTCTACCATCATGGCATTAGAGCTCTCAGGCACATCTGGTGGATCAGGGTCTAGTTCTAGTGTTTCAAGGAGGGCTATAACTTGCAGGGCAAAGACCATTATGAGATCTGGAAATTTGATGGCACAAACTTTGCTCTATGGAAGAATTAGATTAAAGATGTGTTGATTTAAATGAGGCAATGGAAGCCAATAAATGGGATTTCAAAGAAGCATGCTGACATGGATGAAGATGATTGGGATGAGTTAGATGAAATGGCCACGTCTACCATTCGCTTACACCTGGCAGATAATGTTTGCTTTACAGTATTAGACTATGAAAGTGAAGAGGAACTTTGGAAGAAGTTATGCAATACATATGAAAAAGAGACGGCATCAAATAGTGTATCTGATGAGAAAATTATATGACCTTCATATGAAGGACACATATAGTGTTGCTTCTCATCTAATTGAGTATGGTGCTATATTCTCCCAGTTATAGGCTTAGGAAATGGATATGGATAATGAAATGAAAGCAATTGTTGTTATGCATCTTGCCATCATCATGGGATACATTTTGTATAGCTATTAGCAATAGTGCACCTCGTGGTGAACTTGTCTATGATGACATATGTGGAGCACTCTTGAGTGAGGAGATTCGTAGAAACTCTATGGTTGGCACTCAGAGTGGAGATGCATATAATGTTTGTGATTCTTACAAAGGAAAGAATCAACAACACGGCAGGAGCAAGAACAAGGAAAAGAATGGTCAACAAAATAAGAGTAGAAGTAAATCAAGGAAGAGGGATATCAAATGCCATTATTGTCATAAGAAGGGAAACATGAAGAAAGATTGTTATGCATTGAAGAATGCTAAAGGTAAAGGATAGAACGTTGATGGGCATGTTAAACAGTTACCTGCACCATCTACTTTGACTGTGAAGATTGAAGAAATTAATGCTATTTCTCATGATGTTGATGTGTGACACTTGATAGTATTGTGCAAACTGAGGCTCTTATGGTTGATTCTCTTTCCCACACATGGCTGCTAGATTTTGGTGCCTCTTTCCATGTGACACCACATAGAGAATGGTTCTCTAATTATGCAGCAAAGTCTCTTGGTACCGTGAGAATTAATGACTCTTACTAGTGTGACGTTGCGGGGATTGGAGATATGGTTTTGTATTTCATTGATGGATCAAAATTTACTATGCATAATGTGCACCATGTACCTCGGTTATCACGTAGTTTGATGTAAATTAGTCAACTTGATGACCTTGGTTACAAGGTGTCTTCTATGCTCAGTCCTTGCGTATATCAAAGGGCAATATGGTTATTGCAAAAGGAAGCAAAGTTGGCTCACTTTATCCTTTATTTGTATCACAGAAAGAACATTTGTTAGTTGTTACTGAACAGCCTATGGCTTGTATTTGGCATGGCCATTTGGGCCATATATCTCATAGTGGAATGGAAAATCTTTCTCGTTTTGGCTACTTACTTATGGTATCTTTCTCTGATGTTTCATTTTGTGAGCATTGTCAATATGGAAAGCAAACCAGAAATGTGCATAGAATACACATTGACTCTTCAATTCAGCCTTTAGATCTCGCTCATACAGATGTGTGTGCTCTTATGCCCACTAGTCCTTAGGTGGTTCTCTTTACTTTGTCACTTTCATAGATGATGCTACTAGAAAAGTTTGGGTATCCTATCAAATTGAAGGATGAGGTATTCCCTACTTTTAGAAAATGGCTTGCATCAGTAGAGACTGAAAAAGGAACTAAGCTTAAGGTTTTACATTCAGATAATGGGGGTGAGTATACCTCACATGAATTCAGCCTATTTTGTATGTCTAGAGGGATTCATAGAGAGTTTACAACTCCTTATACCCCAATACAAAATGGTGTAGTTGAAAAGATGAATAGAACTATTCAAGGTAGAGTAGTTTCTATGTTGCATCATGCAAACCTCTCACAAGGTTTTTAGGCACAAGCAATATTGACTGTAGTTCATGTGATTAACCTTTCACCTAGTACTGCCAAAAGTCTGAAGGTGGCGCAAGAGTTATGGACAGGGAAGCCACCATATTATGATCATCTTTGAGTTTTTGGGTATGAAGCATATGTTCATATACCCAATAAGCT
This sequence comes from Ceratopteris richardii, assembly GCA_020310875.1. NCBI lineage: Eukaryota > Viridiplantae > Streptophyta > Polypodiopsida > Polypodiales > Pteridaceae > Ceratopteris > Ceratopteris richardii. The sequence continues at coordinate 141,026 of MU260536.1, forward strand.
TAGACAAAAGTTGGAACATAAGTCAAAGAAATGCATTTTTCTTGGATATGGTCGAGAAGGACAATTTGGATATCGCTTATGGGATCTTGAAACACAGTCAGTGAGTAGAAGTAGTGATGTCATTTTCAATGAGTCTAAGATGCACATACAACCTATTAAGGAGGTTGAAGTGAGAAGAGTGGTGTTTGAGGATACTAGTCCTCTAGTTAGCATGCATAGAAATGTTGCACATAAGGACATCCAAGAGAATGTCCAATCTCATCAGTCTGCACATGTTCCTATTCAGCAACCATTGAGACGCTCTGCATGTGTCTCACATCCACCTGATAGATATGTTCCAAGTTTAGATTTTGTTATGCTAACAGATGTCGATGAGCCTTCTTGCTACAAAGAGGCTATGCAAATAGAAGATCATGTCAAGTGGGAGCATGCCACGAAGAGTGAGTTGGATTCTATTCACAAGAATGGTACTTGGGATTTAGTACCTTTGCCAAAGGGAAAGAAAGCTTTACCATGTAAATGGGTATATAAGTTGAAATTCACATAAGATAGTGCTTCTCCAGAGTATAAAGCACGACTTATTGCAAAGGGTTTTGAGCAACAACATGGTGTTGATGTCGAGGAAATCTTCTCTCGAGTGGTCAAGATGACTACCCTACGCATGTTGCTTGGATTCAGGACTTAGATATAGTCCAAATGGGTGTGAAAATGTCTTTCTTGCATGGAGATCTTACATATGAGATCTATATGGAACAAGTAGAGGGTTATGTAGTTCTTGCCAAGGAAATTCTAGTGTGTAAGCTCAAGAAGAGCTTGTATGGACTTAAACAACCCCCTAGACAATGGTACCAAAAGTTTGATGCTTTTATGAAGTCTCAAGGCTATTCCCGAGGCAATGAGGATCATTGTCTCTACACAAAGAGATGCTCAGATGGCAGCTTGATATGCTTGATACTTTATGTCAATGATATGTTGATTGCTGGGAAGTCCTCTTATGACTTGCCAATTCTCAAAAAGAAGTTGAGCCGAACATTTGATATGAAGGATTTAGGGGATGTCAAACATATTCTTGGCATGCGCATTACTTGTGATAGGAGCAAAAAATGCATATACTTGTCTCAAAGTGAGTACATATCCAAAGTACTTCATAGGTTCAATATGCATGGTGGAAAGGCTTTGAGTACACTGTTACCCACATATGTAAAATTGAGCAAGGATGATTGCCCCAAATCAGATGAGGAAAAGGAATTCATGAACAAAATTCCCTATCAATCCGTTGTTTGTAGTCTCATGTATGCTATGGTAGCTATGAGACCAGACATTGCATTTGCAGTGGGAGTTGTGAGCAGATATATGTCTAATCTTGGCAAGAAACATTGGGAAGAGGTCAAGATGATTTTGAGATATCTGACTAGCACTAAGGACAAGTGTCTATGCTTAGGTAGAGGGAAAGCATCCATTATTGGTTACACAGATTTTGACTATGTTGGTTGTGTAGACAATCGTAAGTCTACATCAGGGTATAGTTTTCATTTTGCTGGAGGTGTCATCTCTTGGAGATCTCGTCTTCAAGAATGCACATCTGTTTCCACCACAACATCAGAGCATGTTGCAACAAGTGAGGCATGTAAGGAAGCATTGTGGCTTTCTCATCTTGCTTGTGATATGGGTTTACCTCAGCATGTACCTCGTTTGCTCAATGATAGTCAGAGTGCCATTGCTTTGGCTAAGAATCCAGTCTAGCATGCAAAGACCAAGCACATTGAGGTGATGTATCACTTCATTAGAGATTGTTGAGCCATTGAGCACATTATTCTTGAGAAGGTTCACACTCGAGATAATGTCGCAGATGCTTTGACTAAAGCTCTACCAAAGGATAGCTTTCGACACTATTGTCACTTGATGGGGGTTACTTGATTCATGATCTTACATGGTCACTTGTATAATGTGTAACATGCCCATCAGGTGGGAGGTATAGTTTGTATACTTACACTCAGGTATTCTTTATCATTCTTTATTTCTCTCCCATAGTTACTTTGGGCATATTGGCCTTTAGTGGGAGATTGTTACCGTTCGTGTATGTGAAAGGCCAAATGGCAATCGAACACTTCTTTGTATATGTTCTTTAATAAAACATATAGTGACCTAGTCAGTCACAGACTGTAAGTTCGACCACACTTGTAACATCTAAGAAGTCCATGTTCGTGCTCCTTGTCTACTGTGTTTTTCTATGTCTTCTGTAGTCTTTGTGTGACTACCGTGCATAGCCATAAGAGCTCGAGTTTCTACTCCGAGGATATTGTTGCAGAGCTTTCAAGAAGGAGAGTGCACTGTGGTGCATTGCTATCCAAATACTTCACTTCTTACTCTTAGGTCGAAATGCACACCAAATTTTGTGGCAATCTGAGATCATTTGTGAAGTGTGCATTCTCCACACATTCTCACGGACTCTTCATTGTCGACCTTCTTCATGAGCTCTCGACAACCATATGCTCTAATACCATGTCAATAGAAAGGATATAAGAAAGAGAGCTCTCACATAATCTCACACACAAAGAGAGGATCACATACAAATTGAGGCAAGGAAGAATGATCTTCTTCTATTACATAAAACAACAATACAACCAGCAACTAGTACAACATATAAAGAGAAATATATAAAGTGCACCCTACTATTTGTGAATGACAGAGTGACAAGAAGTAAATGTGTCATCATTCTTGATAGATAAATCAAGTAAAGCTCACTAAAAGTATCCTTAACATATGTTTGTGTAACCATCATACATTTAGTAAGAGAAATGACAAGTGGTATGTGTCTTCCTTTATCATCACATGTTGAGCTGATATCTTAACACAAAGGGCCTAGTTCATCCTACATTTTTAGAAGATAGGGGTTGTTATACTTTACGGGATATTTGGAATGAAGGTGTAATGCCTTGAGGATTTTAATGTGTTTTGTGTTTTGATTTAGCAGGTGAAGATCCATGAGGGTGTGAACGCGCATGGACTTGGAGATATTTAGAAGAATATTTTTAGAAGATGGTTATTTTTAGTTAATCGCTTTAGAAAGCGACGTCTTTGTAAAAATAGAAAATTACGAACTTGTAAATAAAGCAAAAACACGCTTTTCGGAGCGCGGCCCTCATGTATCTTCTATTCAGGACGTAATAGGAATTTACTATAAATACGCATGCTCTGGTAGAGTATCCATCAAAGCATGTGGGGGGAGATTGTACCCAATTTGGTGTCGTCTCTTATCTCTTTCTGTCTTTGAGTATTTTTTTCTCTGCGTTCGTACGTCTGTTATTCTCTACGTTCGTGCGTCTGTGGTACCTGGGGCAACAGTGGTATCAAAGGGTACAGAGAGCACAGAGAGCACAGGGGAGCACAGGGGGTACAGAGGGTACAGAGGGTACAGAGAGCACAGAGAGCACAGGGGGTACAGAGGGTACAGAGAGCACAGAGAGCACAGTGAGCACAGAGGGTACAGAGGGTACAGAGAGCACACAGAGCACAGAGAGCAGAGGGGGTACAGAGGGTACAGAGAGCATAGAGAGCACAGTGAGCACAGGGGGTACAGAGGGTACAGAGTGTGACAGTGTGAAATTTGAAAAACTTGATCGGCGTAACTAAAACCAAAAAACTTCAAAAAAACTTAATGAACGAAAAACCTGGACCGAACGGTTGAGATGGATGCCGATTCGTGAACGGACTGGATGTCACAAATCGCAATCAAACGCCGCAACTGGATCAGACGGTTGAGATGAACGCCGAATCACGGACTGGATGCCACAAATCGCAATCAAATGCCGCAACTAGATCAGACGGTTGAGATGAACGCCGAATCGCGAACAGACCCGAATGCTGCAAATCGCAATCAAACGCTGCAACCACCTCCACGAACGTCTTGGGTCTGATACCACTGTTGCCCCAGGTACCACAGACGCAGGAACGCAGAGAATAACAGACGTACGA
>MU260536.1:147500-152500 GCA_020310875.1 Ceratopteris richardii
TGTGTGTGTGTGTGTTTGAGAGAGAGAGAGAATATGTGTGTTTGCTTTTAAATGAAGCTCCCATACAAGCTCAAGTTTGTCCATCAACAATCATAAAATGCTTCAATTGGAAGTTACTCCAAGTAGTATAGACACCCTCACACTCAAACATTTTGCATGCTATATTCCATGTAGCATTGACATGTTACACACATTCCTTCTATCTTACACATGTCTTTTGGAGGATGTAGCTTGCTTGTCTTCAAGCATAGTCAATGGAGTATGTTGGTGGCAGCATAGGCCATACATGTGCATCTTGTAGCAATTATTTTTTTTGGGTTCAAAACAATCTCATTATCTCATCTTATGGTCATGCTATCCCAATTCACATCCTTGCAAGACCTTCAAATTATGTACATTCCTAGTAACTATTAAGTGCTTTATTTATGTTTGTGTGAGATTTTGGAAGTCCCATGAGCGTTATGCCCTTCAATGTATAGTCCCAATTGGTTGGGTCACTCTCTCTCCCTTGGGCAGGGTAAGGGTTCAACCCTTAGTAGCGGAGTTGGTAGACATGCCCTCGTTCATGTGTTGACATGAAATAGTGTCTTTTGGGGGATGTAGGTTGCTTGTCTTTAGGCATACTCAATGGAGTATGTTTATGGTAGCATAGGCCATACATGTGCATCTTGTAGCAGCTCTTTTTTAGGTTCAAAACAATCTCATTATCTCATTTTATGGTCATGCTATCCTTGGAAGATCTTCAAATTATGTACATTCCTAGTAACTATTAAGTGTTCTTTTTATGCTTGTGTGAGAGATTGTGGAATTCCCATGAGTGTTATGCCCTTCAATGTACAATCACCCTTTCAATTAATTTAAACCTGGGAATTCTAAGGCTTAAGATCAAACTTTCCATGTTTTTCTTTAATCATCGTGTAAAGCAAATGTGATTTATTGGTAAAACACTTGAGGTTTTTGTCAAGAAAACATGAGTTCAACTTTTTAACATTCAGATGAGTGTAAATGCTAAAAAATATATATATAAAAAAAAGCAAATTTTTTTATTTTTCCTGTGAGAAGAAAAGCCATGTAATCCACCCAATCGCATGGAGAGAGAGCCATGGAGAGAGAGCTCAAGAGAGCTCCCTTTTTTTCCGTTGTCTTATTCCACAAAAGAGCATCCCTCTCGCTCTCTTTCACTTTCTCTCTCTATATATATTTATATATATTTATTAAGTTTTAAGTTTTTTTATTTAAGAGCATAGAAAGTGTGTTGACAAAGTTGTAGTGAGGTGGGAACATGTCAAAAGCAATATGTGCATTTCTCCGTGATGTTGGGGGGGGGGCCTCCAAGAGTTTCGCACTCATGACTTGAGCAAATGACTTCCGTCCCCATAAAGGTGACATTTTTATTGAGTCAACTACAAAACATTTTTATTGAGTCAACTTCCGTAGCCGCGTAGCCTAGTGGCTGACGCTTTGAAGCTTGAGGAAGATGTCCTGAGTTCAAGTCCTGGCTGGACATGCCCATGAGTCTCTCATGATGGGTGCCTCTACCTCACGAGGTTAGATGTGTGAGTGTGTATTTCCAATTCCTTGTACCCTCTTAAAAAAAAAAAAAAAACAATTCAAATGTGTGAGAGCGGACAACCTCTCCCATACGGTGGACTTCTTTAATTTAAACTACTTTAAAAAGAGGTTCGATGTTGCCATCCACTCTTCCTCCCATAGAAGCAATGGTTGAACGCCTAACACTTTTATGTAGAGATTGGGTAGAGATGGTCCTAAGGTGAGATGAAGAGATTGGTTTCAACCCGCTATAGTTTGCATGGCCATTGCCACCAATGATAGATTTCAATAAGAGCATTCAAAGATCCACTAATGGTATGTGAGAACTCTAGAAAAGGGAGGTGTGAATCCTCCCTTAGTTTCTGTGACACATGGGCTCTCACATGAGTGCCAAGTGGCACTCATGTGAGAAGCCACAATAGCTCACTAATATGGAAGTAGAGGGAAGGTACACCAAGTTCATGGCTAGGAGATTACTAAGACTATCCAATCTCCGTGCATCGATCTGAAGTTTTAGCCAATGTTCATCACCAACTATGCCTCGAGTTATGTGCGTGTATCTCCCCAAAAGTGGGGGGATCATTGGGATATTATGGCATTGGTATCTGAGCAAGGTGACCACGCAAACCACCTACAAGAAGAGCTCACACAAGCATTGCGCAAAGGACACCATGTGAAAGTGCACAAGGAGAAAGCCATAGCTATTGATATATTTTGGTAGTGATGTGTGTGAACACACTTAGGACCGTCTGGGTAATTTTTCCCTCTTTAGGAGGTTTTTTTCCTCGATTTGTATATATGCCTATAGCTGTAATGGGTCACTTATCTTTGTACATTCTCTTGGTAATACATTCAACATTGTGTGTTGTGCTCCAAGCTTCTTCTTCTTCTTCTTTGTGCTATTTGCGTGCTTCCATAGACCTCAAACTCCAACAATTGGTATCGGAGCAAGTCATGGCTTTATCTAGGGCATCATTGACACCCCTCTAATCACAGTCTAAAAATCGCACAAAAATTGGTGAGCATACTCAGGCCGATTAGGAGTTTGAAGTAGGCTTCACTTTATGTGTCACAATTCGGATCTGACCTCGTTTCGGCCTCTGAATGCACTATCATAGTGCATGTGTAGGCAATTTTGTCCTTTTGTGCCAAACATATATACACGTTTCACTTCGCCAATACAAGCATCTTGAAGTATGCGACATGTTTAGTGGAGCTCGATAGGGTAGTTCTATTCAACTTTTTGAGATACAATCACTTTTTTGTATCAAAGTATTTTGGTAAGTAACGAATTGTCGGATAACAAATAATGCAACCTAGGTATGAAGTGATACCGCACTTCAATGTGCTTGACATGGTAGGTCGGATTCTTTGCTTGTGCGATCACATTGACTATCACACATGAGGTGTGGTACATGCTTTTGAATGCTGAAATTTGATAGCCAACCTTGAAAAACCCAAATACTCTTTACAAGCTTCACTAGCTACAATGTACACTCCTTTGGTTCTGGATACCAAAGCACATTCTTGGAGCCTTGAACTTTAGGAAATTGCACCACCTACAAACAAAAAAATGAATTAGGATGTAGACATCTTACATAGTAAAAATTAGCCAATTACTGATGCCATTCCATGACCATCTTTAGTTTCTTAGCACTTCGATACACTATTATCCCTTTGATTGCATCCCAATGAAAGATGGGGCAATTGTGTAATGATACAATTGCCACCATTGAGAGATTTCTCTCTCTTTCTACCAACACTTTATCTTTCTATGTCAGAAGGTGACTGCAAGGTGATGCCACTCGACTACTCCTCTGGGTGATGGATAGGAGATGATGTTATCTAACCAAGTGCCATTGTGGTGCTTGTAGGTGTGTCACCTTCTCCATTATTGAGACATGGGTGAACTCTCTCTCTCTCTCTCTCTCTCTGAACAGAGAGTTATTTCTCTTTCTTATAGATGGAAAAAAAGGGACAAAAGCATGATGAACCAAAGTAATAGAAGCTTGATTATCACTAATCTCCTGATGTAGAGCGAGGGAAATGATCGTGATGTAGTTCGCTAGCCTCTTAGTTTTCAAACTACAAAATATGAGAAGGTTGATTATGATGCTCCATAGAAGTAGGTCTGATATGTGGCTTTACAAGGCAATGAACAACTTCTTGTACTGCAAATTTGGCAGATGACACCTATCTATTTGGAGCGCTTTGGTTATGTCAGTAGACTATCCATGCTAGTCCAAAGTTTGAAGAGTGATGCAGAAGGTAGTTCACATATCAAATGTGAACATGTGAACCTCAAGAGAAGATCTCCAAGCTAGAGTAGGCTCCCCAAGCTTCTAACCAAGTACAAATGGGGGGAGAGGCCCTCCTTATATAGATTTGGGAAGAGCTCTCTAAAGTACATCTCATGTGGGAAAAATCCACTTAAAGGAAAATGAATACCATGGTAGAAGCAAATGGCAAGGTACCGAAATACAAAAGAGATACAATATAAAATGGAAATAAACTAGAAATGGAGTGCCTCTTGGATACAAAATGGAGATGCACTCATGTGGATACAAATGTAGATGATGTAAGAGAAATCATGTCATCAACACCTATTGCATAGGAAGAATATGAAGAGGATGAAGAGGAATCCATCATGATGGATACCTTTGGTGAGCTTGAAGAGGAATTCTTGTACTTAGTAGGAGCCAAGGATCTAGAAGAAGACACAGTAAAGAGAGAGAAAATCATGAGCCCATAGTAAATCCTTAAAAGATGAACAAAGAAAAAGTAAAAGATCCATTATAGAATAGAAATAGTTGCTACTCAAAGTGCTTGAAAACTTCAAGAAGTATGAAGTGGAAGATTGAAAAATCTTGATGCGGATGCATAAGAGAGAGCAGTTGATAGGAAAGGCCTATGAGAAAAAAGGAAAGGACTACAAAATTAACGGTAATGATTGAAGAAAAAGAAGAAACATGCATCTACATACATGATGAGTTAAGCCCAGATGAAGATCAGAAGTTGGTAGCTTCATTGAGAGAATATAGAGTATTTTTCTAGACATATAAAGACCTAAACAGGGTAGATCTCGAGATATGTTCTCATCAAAGCCCCATGATCCTAAAGGCAAAACCCACAAAATAGAGACCATACATGATTAATGATACCCATGCTTCCAAGATCAAGGAAGAGATAGATGGGCTAAAGAAACTTGGATTTATCTATGAACTTGGGCATACTGAATGGGTATCCCAATTGTAGTTGTGCCCAAGAAAGCTAGAAAACAACATGTGTGTATTAACTTGAAAAAAGGTAATGATGCCATAATAAGAGATAACTATCTGCTTCCCATCACAAAACATTTGTCAAAATGGGTTGCCAATAAGAAATTCTATAGCTTCAATGATGGATTTTAAGGTTACAAGGAATTACTCATCATCCTAGAAGACTAACAC
>MU260536.1:160000-162500 GCA_020310875.1 Ceratopteris richardii
GATATACATGAGCTACCAAGCATGAAGCAAAAACCACTGGTGGACACACGAGTGTCATAGCAAGCAGCCCAATCTGAGTCAGAAAAAGCATGCAAATCTGGCGGTAGTGATCCCCCCTTGGGATAAAACAACCCAAGTAGCCGAGTACCACTCAAGTAGCGAAAGATGCGCTTAACCGCTTTCCAATGCGTGACTCCTGGGCAATGCATAAACCTGCTCATCTGTGAGACAGCAAACTGAATATCTGGCCGAGTAATGCATAAGTAAATCAAGCATCCAACAGCCTGCTGATAGAGAACAGCATCAAATGCATCTCCAGCATCATGAAGACTCAATCGTAAACCTGTCTCCATAGGAGTGGCAATAGGCTTACAGTCTTCAAGGCCAAAACGCTGCAATAATGTGTCAATATATTTCGTTTGACACAAAGCCATTCCACCATCAACTTGCATAAATTGAATGCCCAAATAGTGATGCAAATGCCCCAAATCAGACATCTCAAATGAGGCATGCAAATCAGCCTTGAAATCAGCAATATGCTTCTCAAGAGGACGAGTGAGCAGCATGTCGTCTACATAGACAACAATGATCAAAAGCACATCATTAGCACGCTTAACATATAAGGTGCTTTCAGTTGGACTGTTCTCAAAACCATGTGCAATTAGATAGGCATGTATTTTCTCATACCAAGCACGTGGTGCTTGCTTTAAACCATATAACGCCTTCTTTAACCTGCACACCTGGTTTTCATGCCCTTTCTGCACAAAGCCACGGGGCTGAAAAACATACACTTCTTCATGCAAGTCACCATTCAGAAATGCTGTTTTAATGTCCAACTGATGTACATTCCAACCATGATGGGCTGCAAGTGCACAAATGCTCCGAACAGTAGTCATACGGCATGTAGGTGCAAAGGTCTCATCAAAATCAATGCCTCTTTCCTGCGCATAACCCTTTGCAACAAGCCTAGCCTTATACCTGTCAACTGTACCATCATGTTTACGCTTCAGCTTGTATACCCACTTAGTGCCAATGGCCTTCTTGCCAGGAGGCAAGTCACATAAAGACCATGTACCATTCTTCATTATAGCATCATATTCAGATTGCATAGCAGCCATCCAATTTTCTGAATTTTGTGCTTCATCAAAAGAAACAGGCTCATTCTCATCATAGAGACTAGATGCAGCCATAGCATAGCAATCTGATGCAAAGGAGGTACTATGAGAGCCTGAACGAGTACGATATGACAAAGGTGCATCTAATTTGTTGTCACGCAAAGTCTGCACGAGCCATTTTGGCATAGTTTTTGCCTGTTCAATATCAGCTCTCTCATCAACAAGTGCATCATGTAAATCTGCATCAGAAATGGAATGATCTGCATCATCATATGAAACCTGCAAAGGCTGAGAAGTTGCCTCATTAGGACCAACGCTAGCCTGTCCACCTGTAAAAAGAGGCATCAAAGTATCATACATGTCTTTGGAGCTAACAGATGTCTCCTTAGTACATGAAAGCAATGGCTGAATAGCATCTTCCACAAAGACAACATCACGGCTAACCAGAATGCGTTTAGTCTGTGGATGATACAGACAATAGCCTTTACTTTCAGAACTGTACCCAACAAAAATACATTTTACTGCCTTATCATCCAATTTTCTGCGATGTTGTTCAGGCACTAATGCATATGCCAAACAACCAAAAACACGCAGATGAGCAACAGATGGCTTGCGGTCATGCCAAGCCTCATATGGAGTGATAGACTGCAACGCTTTCGTGGGACACCTGTTCAGTACATATGCTGCACACATGACAGCCTCAAGCCAGAAACTATGTGGTAAAGCCTGACTTTTGACCATGCACCTCGCCATCTCCATGAGTGACCTGTTCTTTCGTTCAGCAACTCCATTCTGTTGAGGTGTATACTGGCACTGTACACTGGTGTTTTATCCCACGTTCAGCCAGAAATGCATTAAAATCTGAAGACATATATTCCCCCCCTCGATCAGAACGGAGGGTGCCCATTTTACATGCTGACAGATTTTCAGCCAAAACCAAAAACTGTTTGAAGCACATGAACACTTCGGACTTTGCTTTGAGTGGATATACCCATGCATGCCTCGAAAAATCATCAATGAAAGTCACGAAGTAAAGGTAATTTCCAAAAGAGGGTGTCTGCATAGGACCACAGACATCACTATGTACAAGCTGCAATTTCTGCATAGCCCGAACTGTACCATCTTTTGGAAAGGAAGAACGTTGCATTTTGCCCAAAATACAAGCCTTCACAAACATGTTTTCCAAGTGCCTCAAGTTTGGGCAAAGAGGACACCATTTCAGATTTCTATCAGGCGTAACAAACTAGCAAAATTCAGATGACCAAAGCGTGCATGCCAAAGCTTTGCATCTGACATAGCCTGAGAATCATGAACTGCACATGCCGAATCATTCACAGATTTTTCATAGTCTATGAGCTTATACAGCCCACGACATAAAATGCCAG
>MU260536.1:170000-175000 GCA_020310875.1 Ceratopteris richardii
TGAGGAGATCAACAAAAAACGGAATTAGAGAAGCATTCCGAAGTTATTCTCAAGGGTATAGATTTACAAAAGGTAAATACTTTTAACGTTATACTCACCGGCAGCAACAAAAACAACAAGATTATGGCAGATCACATATTTATTGACAAATTGGACAGAGATAACTATCCCGCATGGGTAATGCAAATGGAAGCCTTACTTATGAGTAAGGACTTAATGATATATGTAACAGGAGAAGAAAAGAAGCCTACTTTTGGAGACGACAGTCAACCAAAGAAAGAAGAGTTAGAAGCCTTGAAGCTTTGGAGAAGAAAGATGCAATGGCAAGAGCGTATATCTACAATACCATTACAGACGATTTACTACCACATATTAGAGGTCTGGAAAAAGCGGAAGACATATGGAGTGCATTGGAAGATCATTTCCAAAACACTACCAAAGCTAGGAAGGCTAGCATATGGTCAAAGTTTACAATGTTCAAGAAAAAGCAAAGTCAAAGCATTAGTGATTATGTCACTAAGATGAAGGACTTGGCAGATAGTCTTGGATCTATTGACGAAGATATCGAAGATCACAGGTTAATAGCACAAGTGCTTGCACGACTGAGAGGAGATGAAAGGTGGAAACCTTTCGTACTCTCAACTGAACTTTCATTAAATCATTTTGTACCAGATTTAAATCAGTTCTTTGGACTAATGCTAACGTTTGAGCAAGATTTGAAGACATATGGAGATAAAGGACAAAGTTCTGCTATGTACGCAAAGAATAACAAGAAAGTTGATAAAGGTAAAAAAAAGATGAAGAAGAGATGACTACTCAAGCAAATTATGCAAGAGGAAGAGGTAATGTCAGAAGTAGAAGTAGAGGTAATACAAAAGGAAGAGGAAATCAGAATAACAACAAGAAGACTTGTTGGATCTGTGGATTAAGCAATCATTTAGCTCATGATTACTGGTCTGATTCTCAAGGATTAAGTCAAAATCAGAATAACAATAGCAGAGGCAGAAGCGGAAGATATCAAAGAGGAAGACAAAGCCAAAGAGGTAGATATGGTAGAGGTGGAGCAAGAAGTTGGGGATAGAATCAGTCTCACAATACTACCTACTACAACTATGCGAGTGATACGTAGAATGACAATCATACAACGTTGATGATGAATTCGATAAATGTGTCAGAGAATGAAGATCTCAAGGTATTCTATATTGACTCTGGTTGTTCAAATTATTTGTCAGGAAATATAGAATTGTTATCAGAACTAGAAGGAGGTATTTCAAATCATACAGTACAAATAGGTGATAACACAAAACATAATGTAAGGTCAATTGGAAAAGTAAAGTGTAAGAATGGAGCTGATCTACTAACAAATGTTTTGTATGTTCCAGGAGTATTTGTTGAAGATCTAGAGAATGGATACAATGAAATTGTCTATGGTAAAAAGGAAGGTAGACTTTTTACTCTTAAAGTACAAGGGAATGTTGGTCAAGCTTTAATCACACATGGTGATGAAGTTTTTACAGAATTGGACCTCTGGCATAAGAGGTTAGGACATTTTAATGAAAAAGGAATCAAAATGATGGTAGAGAAACAATCCGTAAGAGGACTGTAGAATATGAAGAATAAACATATGATTCACAAATGTGAAGCCTGTCAGATGGGAAAAGCACACAGGTTACCATTTCAGAAGAAGAGTTACAAACACGATGGTTTGCTAGAACTCATACATACAGATGTATGGGGACCTACAAAAGAAGGATCCATCAGTGGCTCAAGGTATTATGTTCTCTTTATTGATGATGCAACAAGATGGATAACTCTTTATGTTTTGAAAGAGAAGGCAGAAGTATTTGGAGCTTTCAAGCATTTTCATGCATATGCTGAAAGACTTACAGGACAAAAACTCAAAAGACTAAGGTGTGATGGAGGAGGAGAATATTTTTCTCAAGAATTCAATGATTATCAATGGAATGCAGGAATCAAAAGAGAAATAACTTGCGGGTATACACCGCAACAAAATGGAGTAGCAGAAAGGAGAAATTGAACTCTACTTGAGTTTGCAAGAGCAATGTTAAAGGAGAAAAATTATCCAAACTATCTTTGGGCTGAGGCTGTAAATACAGCTACATATCTTGTAAACAGATTACCATGTACAGCTTTAAATGGAATGACCCCTTATGAAGCGTGGTGGGGTAAGAAGCCAACACTTGATCACTGCAAAGTGTTTGGATCAGTTGCTTATGCTTATGTACCGTCACACTTAGACATAAGCTTGAATCAAAAGCTGAAAAATATGTGTTCATCAGATATGATGAAAAACAGATGGGTTATAGACTATGGAGTCCTCTAACCAAACAGTTTATTGTTTCCAGAGATGTGACATTTGATGAAGGAAAGAGTTGGTATGCAGATAAAGAGCATAGTGATGAAACATTTGAAGAAGAGATAAGAAGAATTGAAAAAGGTAAATCACTTATGCAGGTGAATGGAGATGAAGATCATATGCAGACAAGTACATCCAGGTTTGGATCAGTTATGAGAAATGAAGACGGACCAAGATTTGATGAAGAAGTGTATACAGATACACATGAAGAATATGAACCAAGAAGGTCAAACAGAACCAAGAAGGTCAAACAGAGTAAGGAAACAACCAACAAGGTATCCCTATGATACTTCTTATCTGACTCAGAAAAACTATGCTTACTTAGTAAAAGAAGATGAAGAACCTCAGAATTACAGTGAAGCAAAAGGTAAGAAAATTTGGGAAGAAGCAATGAACGAAGAGTTCGATGCACTGGAAGAGAACAAGACTTGGGAACTTGTTCCAAAACCAAATGATAAGAAAGTGATCGGAAATAAATGGGTTTACAAAGTTAAGAAACTTGCAGATGGAAGAATAGCCATATACAAAGCTAGACTCGTAGTCAAAGGCTATGCTCAGATGCATGGCATAGATTATGATGAGACATTCAGTCTGGTGGCAAAGATGTCAACCATAAGGACATTGATTGCCATAGCAGCATCAAAAGGATGGAAGTTAAGTCAATTGGATATAAAGAATGCATTTCTAAATGGATATATATCAGATGAAGTCTACATGGAACAACCTGAAGGATTTGTAAGTTCCAGTTACCCAAATTATGTTTGCAGATTAAGAAGAGCACTCTATGGATTGAAGCAAGCTCCAAGAGCTTGGAATTACACACTTGTGAAGTATCTCAATGACCTTGGATACCAAAGCTCAAAGGCAGATGCAAGTCTACTCATCAAGAGAACAGATGAAGGTATAAGATCTACATTTGTATTTATGTAGATGACATTATAATCACAGGTACCTCAGATGAAGGAATCAAGGAAGTAAAGAGATTGCTTGAAAAAGAATTCAAGATCAGTGATCTAGGAAAGTTATCATACTTTCTTGGAATGGCAGTTACATATACAGATCATGGTGTATATGTTTCACAAGAAAGGTATCTCCTAAACTTACTGAAGAAGTTTAACATGGAGAATGGCAGAGAAGTCTCAACACCACTTGAGATCAATCATAAACTCAGCAAATATGATGGTGCAGAGTTTAAAGATATGAGGAAATATCAATCTTTAATGGCAGGAATAAAAGAAAAGAAGAATATATGAAAGATCACAGGATGCTAATTAGTGATTGAGGGGGAGCTGTTGAAGAATCACTCACTAATTAGATATAAAGACCTGAAGATGTATGAAGGATAAAAGAAAGATGAAGAGAAGCAGAAACAAAGCATTCAGAAAAATCAAAGCCTTAGTGAAGGGACAAATTCACGCCTGTAATATACAGCGTAGAAACTTCTAGAATTACGAGTTTTTGAATCTCGGATAAAAAATGTATATAAGAGAGTTGAGAGAGTTCTTAAATATACAGGATGTAGAGAATGTAGAAGTGTGTAGATGTATGTGTAGGAGACGCAAGAGTGCGTATGTAGAGATGAATAATTGAACCTGAACTGTCAGGCATTCATCTGAGAGAGCGATGGTAAGGAAGAACTACTCAGCATAGGAGAGTTTTCCATGGCTATGAGCGAAGTGAGGCCAAGCCATTTTCTACACATCTTCTCTAATAGAAAACACATACTTATGTGGAAAGATTTGAGCACATTCTTCTTGTGTGAAGAAATCTAAGTGATTTCATGTTACTGTGAAAGTTAGTTAACAGTTACAATTTTCTCAGTACACGTTTTACGGTACTTCTGCAAGTTAGATCTCGTAGTATAGTGTAAAGTTTTTCATAAGTGATAGCTTATCTTGAAGCTAGTAGTCTCAACTACAAATTGATCAAAAAAGTTTTGTGAAACAGGACACGTACACAAGGTACAATGTCTGACCGTAAAGG
The DNA here is from genome assembly GCA_020310875.1 of Ceratopteris richardii. Lineage (NCBI taxonomy): Eukaryota > Viridiplantae > Streptophyta > Polypodiopsida > Polypodiales > Pteridaceae > Ceratopteris > Ceratopteris richardii. The sequence continues at coordinate 174,361 of MU260536.1, forward strand.
CATCTAGAACTGGTGAAGTTTTTTCTCGAACTTCAAATAAAGTTCATTCAATGAATAAAGCTCAGGTATTACGTCCTTTACTTCAATTACAAACATTTGGAGTAACTACAAACAGAATTGCAGTTGATTCTGGTAACATTCCGATACAATTACGATGGTTTACGGTGATAGTCCGGTAATAGTCGGGTGAAGTTTTGGTGATATTCTGGTGAGTTCAAACACAGTTTTGGCACATCTAAGTGGCAAAAAGAATATCTAACAGTAAGTAAACAGAGATTTGTAAGGACTGAAGTAAACCAGATCAAAATTGAAGCCTGAAGAAAAGGCAAAAGGTTTCTGTAAAGTGAATTTTTTGATTTCACTAAACATAGTTATAAAGGTTTCAATTTCAAGAAGTTTACTAAGCTATTGATGATTATAGAGGTGTTCTAATATCACTCTAGCTTAGTCCTTGTGGCGTGGAAAAATTTCGCAGCTTATTTTACAAGCTTTTGCCGCATCGCCCGCAAGTGGTATCAGAGAAGAAAAGGTTCTGAAGAGCAAGAATATCCTCAAGAGTAAACGAAAGTAAAGATACAAGAGAATTTTGAAGAATTCCTCACAAGAAAAGTGAAAGCTGAGAAGATCAACAACAAACGGA
>MU260537.1:0-2500 GCA_020310875.1 Ceratopteris richardii
CTCCTTTCTGCTATTCCATTTTGTTGAGGGGAAGTACCTGCAAGTTACTTCTCTTTTGATACCTGCATTCCACAAATAATCATCAAACTCTTTTGAGAAATACTCTCCCCCTCCATCTGATCTTAACCTCTTTAGCTTTTGTCCTGTGATCCTTTCTGCATAAGCATGAAAATGTTTGAATGTCTTGAAGACTTCTGATTTGTCCTTGATTACATACAAAGTAATCCACCTGGTTGCATCATCAACAAACAACACATAATATCTGGATCCATTTATGCTATAGTCCCTTGAGGGACCCCATACATCTGTATGAACCAATTCAAGCATGTTTGAATACTTGTACCCTGATTTGTTATAAGAACTTTTATGTGCTTTACCTAATTGACAAGCTTCACACTTGTACACCATATGTTGCCCTTCAATATTTGGCAATCCAAGCACCACCTGATTCTTTGACATTTCCTTTATAGCTCTCTCATTGAAATGACCTAGCCTTTTATGCCATAGGTCTAATTCAGATACCTTTTGACCTCCATAGGTAAACAATGCATGTCCCACATTACCTTGGACTTTGAGAGTGAACAATCTTCCCTCCTTTTTACCTGCAATTATGTTTCTATATCCCTGACTTGGATCTTGTACATAGACACCATCATTTGTAAATCTTACCTCATATCCTTTCTCCACAATTTGCCCTACACTTATCAAATTTTTAGGAATAGTAGGGACATAAAGTACCTTGCTCAGAAGTGTACTTCCACTCTTTGTCTTCACTGATCCAATGCTCTCCACTTTATGTTTAGTATTGTCACCTGTTTGAACTGTATGTCCATTCACCCTTGCTTCCATATCAGTCATCAAGGATAGGTTCCCACTCAGATGGTTACTGCACCCTGAGTCAATATAAAACACTCTTTGATCTTCTCCCATTGATTCATGAGTTGCATTCAAGATAAGAGTCATGTCATCCTTCTGATCTGATGCATAATTGTAATAATTATTGTTGTAGGACTGAGATTGGAAGTTTCTTCCACCTCCTCTACCATATGATGTCCTACCACCTCTTCCTCTGAAATTGCCTCTTTGGTTTCTGCCTCCTCTACCTCTTTGACTATAACTCTGATTGTTGTATCCTCCACTTTGATTATTATACCAACAATCATTTGCCAAATGATTTGTTCTGCCACAAATCCAACAAGCTTTAGCATTATCTTTGTTCTTACCTCCTCTTCCTTTACCTCTGAAATTTGTCTTCCCTTTTGTGAAATTGACTTGATTTGAATTCCCTTCATCATCATTTGATTGCTTTCCCTTGCCATTCTTTTTCTTATCTTTGGAGTACATAGCTTGACTTGTACTTCTATCATTGTCTCCTTTAAGATCCTGCTCAAAGGTTAGCATGTGTCCTAGCAATTGATTAAGGTCAGGAGTAAAGTGATCAAGTGACAATTCTATGGACAATATAAAAGGCTTCCACTTCTCATCACCTCTTAGACCTGTAAGTATTTGTCTTACCAACTTTTCTTCTTCAATGTCTTCATCCACTGCTCCCAAGCTATCTGCAATATCTTTCATCCTTGCCACATAATCTGAAATTGATTGTGAGCTCTTCTTCTTGAAAGTTGTGAACTCAGCCCATAGTGAGGACTTCCTTGACTTAGTTGTATTTTGGAAATGCTCTTCCAAGGCATTCCAAACATCTGTAGCACTTTCTAACCTCTGATGTGAGGTAGAAGATAATCATTTACAGCCATGTAGATGATACTCCTTGCTTGAGCATCCTTTCTCATCCAAGTCTTCAACATTGCAAGTTCTTCCCTAGTAGGAATACTTGGATCTGCAAATTCTGGTTTTTCTTCATCTCCTGTAATAAATGATATAAGATCTTTGCTCATGAGGTGTGCTTCCATCCTCATGGACCATGCTGGATAGTTCTCCCTATCTAGCTTATCAATCTGCAAGCTTTCTCCCATCTTGTATCCACCTGTGTATTGAAATCTTCAAGCTTTACAAACAATGTATGTACCTTTACTTCGAATTGAACTCCTTTTGCCTTTCTTGATGTCAATTTGTCTTCTCCTCGAGCTTTGACTCCAAGCTTTCACTTCTTGATCCTTCAAATGTTGAATCTCTTGAATCTGCAGCAGTCGAGATCCTCCTTTTCTTCAAATTGATGTCTCCTGCTCTGATACCACTGATGGAGAATGTTAATCTCCAAAAGAACAACTTACTCTTGTGATTAGAGCACCTCTATACCAAGAGTAAGTCAAACACTTCACTAATTTAGAGGATCAATTGCTAACTTATCAGAAATTAACAAATCTGTGAAGAAGATGACACACAGAAAAGTCTGCTGCATTGTTCATTCACATTGACCTATCAAATCTGTAAAGTTTTTGATGAAACTTTGTACGAATCATCTCCTAGAGATTGCGCAACTATTCCAAGTTGAATTACTCCAAAAGATTAAGTATAACTTGAGAAATTGATTTCACAAGTT
>MU260537.1:12500-32500 GCA_020310875.1 Ceratopteris richardii
TTGTCCACCCGTGCGCTCTCAAGGTAGAGCTTAAATGGTGATCTAGACAACTCTAGATAGGGAGATACAAGGTAGAGGTATGCTGGCTCAACTCGGTATCTTAGGAAGTGCAGAAGTCATGTATATATAGGATCATGGGTGGTCTGCCATGGACGGCTATACATGGGCGGTAGAGCGTGGGCGGCCACCGCCCGCGTAATTGCCATACACGGCTTAGACTGGTTGAACCGACCTAACAAATATAAATGATTTCTGACTCCGACAGGGAATATTCCATGGAATATTCCCTTTACCGTCGCGCCGGGGGCGCTGCCCCCGGACCCCCACCAGGGGGCCCGCTGGCCCCCTGGGACCCCCCAGCCAGGGGGCCCGCTGGTCCCCTTGGACCCCCCAGCCGGGGCTGCTCACCGCTGCCCCGGACCCCACAATTGGGGACCCTGGTAACTCCCTTTCCTTATAATATCTTACATGGTCCAATATGACCTTCATCCAACATTCAAGTTGGGATTCCCATCAATTGGGTAATGCACGCTTGGCTTCTCCTCATAAAGGGGGCCTTACAAAATGTGCATACAATCATGAGGGGTAGACATTGATCATATACTAACACCCCCCCTCAATGTTTACCGATGATAAATCAAGTAGGTCTCGGTCCTATGCCCATCTGTTGAAGATGCTTGTTGAGCTGCTCTCTTCCAAGTGCTTTAGTGAATATGTCAGCACAATTTGCCTCTGTTGGGCAATATTCTAGCTCCACAATTTCATCTTCAATTAGCTCACGAATGTAATGGTACTGTACTTCTATGTGCTTGGTGCGAGCATGAAATACTGGGTTCTTTGCAATAGCCATACAACTTTGATTATCACACTTGAGTACAATTGGCATATTTGATGGAAAGCCTATATCTGCAAGAATTCTCCTTAACCAGACTGCCTCACAAGAAGCAAAACAAGCTGCTTTGTACTCTGCTTCAGTGGAGGAGAGTGCGAGAGTTGGTTGCTTCCTACTTACCCAAGAAAATATTCCTGAACCAAGTGAGAAACAATATCCAGAAACTGATTTTCTAGAATCACAATCTCCAGCCCAATCTGAATCACAATATCCTTGGAGTGTATCACCTATGGTATACAAAATACCAAAATCCAAGGTTCCTGCAATGTACCTTAGAATTCGCATTCCAGCATTCCAGTGACTCTCCTTAGGTTTTTTGGAAAACCTGCTTAACACTCCAACAGCATAGCAAATGTCTGGTCTAGTGTTGCACAGAAAAATAAGACTTCCAACGAGCTTCCTATACTTCTTAGCATCTACATCAGGCATGTTATCATCCATAGATAGCTTATGATTTACCTCCATAGGTGTGCTAGTTGGTTTGCAGTCCATCATTCCAAATGCCTTGAGAATTTCTTTGGAATATTTTTGTTGTGAGATGAAAATGCCATCCTTCCTTTGCCATACTTCAATTCCCAGACAAAAATGGAGTAGACCTAAGTCTGTCATTTCAAACTCAGTTCCCAAGCTGATCCGAGTTTGATTGATGAGTTCCTGATGATCTCCTGTAATGATCAAATCATCTACATATACAATGACAACAACTAGCTTGCTATCCCTTTTCATTACATACAGGTTAGCATCAGAAGTACTTCTTTCAAAACCCATATTTTTGAAAAAATGATCTATTCGTTGGTACCAAGCCCGTGGAGCTTGCTTAAGTCCATACAAAGCTTTCTTCAACCTGCAAACTTTATTTTCTGAATTGGGCACCTCAAAACCTGGTGGTTGAGATACATATACCTCCTCCTTGAGGTGACCATTCAAAAATGCAGATTTGACATCCATCTGGAAAATAGGCCAAGACTTTTGTGCAGCTACTGCAAGTACCGTCCGAATAGTTGTCATGCGTGCTGTTGGTGCAAAAGTTTCTTGAACATCAAATCCTTCAATCTGTGAAAAACCCTGTGCAACTAATCGTGCCTTATACTTTTCTAATGTTCCATCAGCTTTATACTTAGCTTTCCAAATCCATTTAGTACCTATTACCTTCTTCTTTGGCGGCAAGTCGACTAGATCCCATGTATCATTTTTGAGTATACTATCATACTCAGACTGCATTGCCGCTCTCCAATCTGGATCATCAAGGGCTTCTTCAATGGTGGTAGGTTCCTTTATCGAACCCATGATATCTGCCATTAGAGCCATGTTAACAATGTGTTCTGAGGCTCTCCTTTGCTCCTCTATTCTCTTTGATCTTCGTAATCCATCCGATGATGATTCTGGTACATCTACATGTGGATTGTGATCATCAAAGAGCTGTTGTGCCCACTTCGGTAGTGGCTTACGCTGTGCAGCTACAACTGGTTGGCTTTTTATTGAGGAAATTTCTCCATTAGATGTTTCCTCCTCCTCAACTTTAACCTGTCTTTTGATAGGCACAAGGTGAGATATTTCTCCGCTTGATGAGATAGTAGATTTACCTTTATCTTCTACTAAGTGTGGTCGTTCATCAAACACCACATCTCGGCTGACAAAAATCTTCCTTGCCTCAGGATCCCATAACCTGTATGCTTTAGACTCTTCACTATATCCTAGGACATTAGGGGAAAAAATGAGCCCTGCATGGGCCTTGTAAGGATCCCTAATTTTTAGGGATTAAGATTAGCAAAAAGAGGGTTTAAAGCTAGAAAAAATACCACTAGTGGTTTTCAGAATAAAATATTTATTCTCAATTTGGTGCTCAGTCCAAATGGGCTCGTTGGCATTTTTTGCCCTTAGATATGATCACATCGACGGTTGTGAGTGTCTTCACTATCTCTGTCACAAGGCGACAAAAAAGCTTCTAAGATATGGACAGTCGTATGCACTCTTGTCCATTAGATGATATGCTCACGGACGGTCACGATTGGGGACTTAGTGTCTGTCAAAAAAAGACAAAATAGCAAGCATTTAATGAGCTAAGAGAGGTTGTAGACTGGCAGAAGAAGACAAAAAACTGGACGCAGCTCCGTCGCGCGATGAAATGACCGCCGTCCGATCGACTTATCATCCGATGGCTTACAAGCGACCTTGGGATCATTTTAAAAGCAAGTCTTCACAACCATTAGATCAAGCAATGATCCAATGGATGTGATTTAAAGTGGCCCAAACTCCAACCGATTGAATCTCGACCGTTCTTTTTCGGGTCCATCCGACGACAGAGATAGAAAGGCGCCTCTTTTCTTGAGTTTCAAAATGGACCATAAGATCCTTGCTACATCCAATGGACAGAATTGCATGCCGACTTTTTTCTTGATATTTAACATGAGCCATCAGATCTTTGAGTTCATCCAATGGTTATGGTTGCAACTCCAGTCCTATCAAACCACTTTTATAGAAGAACTGATGGTTTTTAGTCATTGATACCACCTTTGACCACAAAGAAACAAGGGAAGCCTAGGTGATCTAGGCAGTAGACTGTGGCCACCACCCTCTTCTCATTGGTCCATCACTAATCACCTCTTAATCTAAAAGGCCCATTCAGGGTTCATTTTTTCCCCTAATGAAGACACACTTTTTGCTTTTTGAATCCAACTTTGATCTTGTTGAATCAGGAATATGTGCATAACAGAAACAACCAAAAATTCTGAAATGCAAAACTGAAGGCTTTTTACCAGAATATGCTTCTTGAGGAGTCATCCCCTTTAAAGCTTTTGTGTAGCTTCGATTGAGGATGTAGACTGCTGTATTGACTGCTTCTGCCCAGAATGAATCAGGCATGTCTTGAGCCTTCAACATACAACGAGCCATTTCAACTACTGTCCTGTTCCTGCGCTCAACAACGCCATTTTGTTGGGGTGTATGAGCTGTGGTAAGTTGCCTTTTCACACCATGCTCCTTACAGTAATTGTTGAATTCTGTTGACAAGAATTCACCTCCTCTATCTGTTCTAAATTTCTTCAGTTTCCTTCCTGATTCATTTTCTACATACTTATGCCACGTTTTAAATTTTTCAAAAGCATCAGCCTTCTCTCGAATGAAATAAACCCACATCTTTCTACTATAATCGTCGACTAACAGCAAGAAGTAGAAAGATCCTCCTAAAGCAGGTGTAGACATTTTACCGCAGAGATCAGCATGTACCAACTCTAGAGGAGCTTGAGATCGATTGCTGGTCTCTCTTGGAAATGCCTTTCGTTGTTGCTTGCCCATCATACAAGCTTCACAAGGTTCCTGCAACTCTGAAAATGCAGGCATATGAGCAACCATCCCTGTTCGTTGCATCTCCTTCAAAACTGCAAATCCGAGATGCCCAAATCGTCGGTGCCATAACCTGCTTACATCTTTATCTTCTGTAGCAGTTAAAGCACTTAACTCATACAAGTTATCCCGTCGTATGCCTTTACCTACAACATTACCTGATGAATCCATGATTTCCGCACCACTCTTATTGAAGTGAACTTCGAGTCCACGATCTGTTATTGCAGAAACTGACAACAAATTTCTTTTGAGTGTAGGTACATAGAGAACATCGGATAACTTTTTCTCAACACTTGGAGAAGTGATAAAAGAGATGGTTCCAGTTCCTTCAGCTGGACACTTGGAGTCATTTCCCACCACTACATTGATGGATTCCCGCAGAGGCACTAGGGAACTATACCAATCCTTTTTACTAGTCATATGGCGAGAAGCTCCACTATCTAAAATCCATGGCTCATCAACACGAGCTTGAGCAGATGAACATACCTCTTCAATAGCTACCCAAAGTTCCAGCTCTGTGTTGTTTGCAGACTCTTTGTTCTTCCATGATGATTTTACAGTCCCATTCCGTTCATCAGCTTGCTTCTTTCTGCAATCCTTGATGGCATGGCCTTTCTTTTCACAATAGAAGCAACTTCCTGTGAACTTTTTCTTCTTTGGCTTCTTCTTTGATCCCTCTGAAGAGCCTTTACCTTTTGCATTTGCTGAGAATGCAGCATCAGTTGTACTTTGCCGATTCTTCAGCCGCATCTCTTCTTCTAAAAGCATGGCACAAAACTCTTCAAATGTAAGAGGAGTTGGCCTTACCTGAGTGTTAAGGGCTGTTACTAATCCATCATACTTTGCTGGAAGAACACGTACAGATCTTCGAGCCAGCTCTTCTGGTGTTATAACAACACCAACTGCAGCCAATTGATCTTGAAGATGCTTTATCCGTTTGATAAAATCTTCAGCCTTTTCAGAATCAGAATGCTTTTCATTTGCCAACTGATTTTCTAAATTCTGTATCCTAGTGTGGTTCTTGGTCTCATATTGTCGAGCCAATATGCCCCAAGCCTCATGTGCTTTAGTAGTATGTTGAACTAAAGTAAGCACAGAATCACTTACACTAGTGACAATCACACATAATGCATCAGCATTCCGCCTCTTCCAAGCTCGTAGAAGATCTGGATCTGGCTGAATCATCAATCTTGAATTTGCTGGATCTTCAACTGGTATAGGCTCTGGATCCAATCCCATCGGTCCCATGACAGTGTCAAGTAATTCATAGGAGTCCAAAATTGCAGAAATTTTGAACTTCCAGAGTGTATAATTGGTTCCATCCAGCTTCCCTTCAGTGAATGCAGGTGGACGAATTCGAATAGGTGCAGCATTAACATTAGCTGAAGCACCAAGACTACTATTCGACGATGAAGCCATCATGTAATCACTCGAATAATCTACTGATATTCTAGTCTGCTAGTAGGCTAAAATAATGATACTTCTCAAGCTATTCGAACCTTACAGCTCTGATACCATGAAAGACAATAGTTACGCAATATAACACAGGAGCAATAGCAGAGAAGATAACAGATATAGGAGAATCTCAACAATTTTCTACTAGCAGCAAGTACAAAGATGATGGCGTTGTCCACCCGTGCGCTCTCAAGGTAGAGCTTAAATGGTGATCTAGACAACTCTAGATAGGGAGATACAAGGTAGAGGTATGCTGGCTCAACTCGGTATCTTAGGAAGTGCAGAAGTCATGTATATATAGGATCATGGGTGGTCTGCCATGGACGGCTATACATGGGCGGTAGAGCGTGGGCGGCCACCGCCCGCGTAATTGCCATACACGGCTTAGACTGGTTGAACCGACCTAACAAATATAAATGATTTCTGACTCCGACAGGGAATATTCCATGGAATATTCCCTTTACCGTCGCGCCGGGGGCGCTGCCCCCGGACCCCCACCAGGGGGCCCGCTGGCCCCCTGGGACCCCCCAGCCAGGGGGCCCGCTAGCCCCCTTGGACCCCCCAGCCGGGGCTGCTCACCGCTGCCCCGGACCCCACAATTGGGGACCCTGGTAACTCCCTTTCCTTATAATATCTTACATGGTCCAATATGACCTTCATCCAACATTCAAGTTGGGATTCCCATCAATTGGGTAATGCACGCTTGGCTTCTCCTCATAAAGGGGGCCTTACAAAATGTGCATACAATCATGAGGGGTAGACATTGATCATATACTAACAAAACTCTCATACTCTATGTAGTTATTCCTTACCATCTCTCTCAGATGAATACTTGGCAGTTCAGGTTCTATTATTCATCTCTACATATGCAATCTCTGGCGTCTTCTATATCACTATCCTTAGTTTCTATATGCGCTATTCTATTCCGGTTCTATGCGCTCTCTCTGCTCCCTTCTTTGCTCTCTTTGTTATAATCTTCTACCTCATATATATATACATTTTGTTTCGAGATTCAAAACTCATATTTCTAGAAGTTTCTATGAACTATATTACAATCGTGAATTTGTCCCTTCACTAAGCCTTGATTTTCTAAATGCTTTGTTTCTACTTCTCTTTGTCTTTCTTCGTCTTTATAATTGTCTGTACGTCAAATTTGTGAGTGATTCTTTAACAGCTCCCCCTCAATCACTAATTTGCATTCTCTGATCTTTCATATATTATTCTTTTCTTTAAAACCTGCCATCTCTTTCAATCTGCTTGTCTTTACTTCATCTAAGCTCTTTGTCAGAATATCTGCAATCTGATCTTTTGTAGGAGTGAATACTATTTCAATCTCCTTCTCCATTACCTTTTCCCTCAGGAAATGATATTGAATTTCTATGTGTTTTGTTCTTGCATGAAATACTGGATTTGCTGCAAGATACAATGAGCTCATATTATCTCCATGTATGATAGGTATACCTTGATCAATACCCATACTTTTGAGCAAGGTCTGCATCCATATCACTTCTTTAGCTGCTTCCACAAGTCCTTTATATTCTGCTTCTGTTGACGATAAAGCCACTGTGTGTTGCTTCTTTGAACACCAGCTTACAAGCTTATCTCCCAAGTATATCATATACCCATGTGTTGACCTTCTGTCATCTTGACCTCCTGCCCAGTCTGAGTCACTGTATGCTCTCAGCTTTATATCTGATGTAAAAGGATAATATAATCCTTCTTTTATAGTTCTTTTGATATATCTAAGAACTCTTTGTCCTGTAACCCAATGTTGATGCTTTGGACAATGCATGAACTCTGAGAGAACTCCCACTGCATAACTGAGATCAGGTCTTGTTAGTGTAGCATAAATTAAGCTTCCCACTAATGACTGATACTTCCTCATATCTTTAAACTCTGCACCACCATATTTGCTGAGTTTATGATTTACTTCAGGTGGTGTTGAAGCTTCTCTGCAATTCTCCATGTTAAACTTCTTCAGTAAGTTTAGGAGATATCTTTCTTGCGAAACATATACACCATGATTTGTATATGTGACTTCCATTCCAAGAAAGTATGATAACTTTTGTAGATCACTGATCTTGAACTCTTTTTCAAGCAATCTTTTTACCTCCTTGATTCCTTCATCTGAGGTACCTGTGATTATAATGTCATCTACATAAATACAAATGTAGATCATACCTTCATCTGTTCTCTTAATGAGTAGACTTGCATCAGCCTTTGAGCTTTGGTATCCAAGGTCATTGAGATACTTCACAAGTATGTAATTCCAAGCTCTTGGAGCTTGCTTCAATCCATAGAGAGCTCTTCTTAATCTGCAAACATGATCTGGGTAACTAGAACTTACAAACCCTTCAGGTTGTTCCATGTAGACTTCATCTGATATATATCCATTTAAAAATGCATTCTTTATGTCCAATTGACTTAACTTCCATCCTTTTGATGATGCTATAGCAATCAATGTCCTTATGGTTGACATCTTTGCCACCGGACTAAATGTCTCATCATAGTCTATGCCATGCGTCTGAGCATAGCCTTTGACCACTAGTCTAGCTTTGTATCTGGCTATCCTTCCATCTGCAAGTTTCTTAACTTTGTAAACCCATTTATTTCCAATCACTTTCTTACCATTTGGTTTTGGAATAATTTCCCAAGTCTTGTTCTCCTCAAGTGCATTGAACTCCTCCTTCATTGCTTCTTCCCATTTTTCCTTACCTTTTGCTTCACTGTAATTCTGAGGCTCTTCATCTTCCTTTATTAAGTAAGCATAGTTCTTCTAAGTCAAATAAGAAGTGTCATAGGAATACCTTGTTGGTTGTTTCCTTACTCTGTTTGACCTTCTTAGCTCATATTGTATCTGAATACATATCTTCATCAAATCTCGGTCCATCTTCGTTTCTCATAGCTGATCCGATCCTGGATGTACTTGCCTGCATATGATCTTCATCTCCATTTACCTGCATATGTGATTTACCTTTTTCCATTCTTCTCATTTCTTCTTCAAGTGTTTCAACACTATGCTCTTTATCTGTATACCAACTCTTTCCTTCATCAAATGTCACATCTCTGGAGACAATAAACTGTTTGGTTAGAGGACTCCATAGTCTATAACCCATCTGCTTTTCATCATATCCGATGAACACGTATTTTTCAGCTTTTGGTTCAAGCTTATGTCTCAGTTGTGATGGTACATAAGCATAAGAAACTGATCCAAACACTTTACAATGATCAAGTGTTGGTTTCTTACCCCACCAAGCTTCATAAGGGGTCATTCCATTTAAAGCTCTACATGGTAATCTATTTACCAGATATGTAGCTGTATTTACAGCCTCAGCCCAAAGATAATTTGGACAATTCTTCTCCTTTAGCATTGCTCTTGCAAACTCAACTAGAGTTCGGTTTCTTCTTTCTACTACTCCATTTTTCTGCGGTTTATACCTGCAAGTTATTTCTCTTTTGATACCTGCATTCCATAGATAGTCATTAAACTCTTGAGAAAAATATTGTCCTCCTCCATCAGACCGTAGTCTTTTGAGTTTTTATCTTGTAAGTCTTTCAGCATATGCATGAAAATGTATGAAAGCTCCAAACACTTCTGACTTCTCTTTCAAAACATAAAGAGTTATCCATCTTGTTGCACCATCAATAAAAAGAACATAATACCTTGAACCGCTGATAGATCCTTCTTTTGTTGGTCCCCATACATCTGTATGTATGAGTTCTAACACATCATCGTGTTTGTACCCTTTCTTCTGAAATGGTAACCTGTGGGCTTTTCCCATCTGACAGGCTTCGCACTTGTGAATCATATGTTGATTCTTCATATTAGGTAATCCTCTCACGGATTTTTTCTCCACCATAGTTTTGATTCCTGTTTCATTAAAATTTCCTAACCTCTTATGCCAGAGGTCTAACTCTGTAAATACCTCATCACCATGTGTGATCAAAGCTTGACCAACATTCCCTTGTACTTTAAGAGTAAAAAGTCTACCTTCCTTTTTACCATGGACAATTTGATTGTATCCATTCTCTGGATCTTCAACAAATACTCCTTAATTTGTAAACTTGACTTGAAAACCTTTTCTACTATCTGTCCCACACTAATCAGATTCTTCGGGATTGTTGGAACATACAAAACATTTGTTAGTAGGTCAGTTCCATTCTTACACTTTACTTTTCCAATTGACCTTACATTATGTTTTGTGTTATCATCTGTTTGTACTGTATGATTTGAAATACCTCCTTCAAGTTCTGATAAAAATTCTATATTTCGTGACAAATGATTTGAACAACCAGAGTCAATATAGAATACCTTGAGGTCTTCATTCTCTGACATACTTATTGAGTTCATCATCAACGTTGTATGACTGTCATTTTGCATATCATTCGCATAGTTGTAGTAGGTAGTGTTGTGAGACTGATTCTGTCCCCAACTTCTTGCTCCACCTCTACCATATCCGCCTCTTTGGCTTTGTCTTCCTCTTTGATATCTTTCGCTTCTGCCTCTATTGTTATTGTTCTGATTCTGACTTGATCCTTGAGAATTATGCCAGCAATCATGAGCCAAATGATTGCTTAATCCACAGATCCAACAAGTCTTCTTGTTGTTAGTCTGATTACCTCTTCCTTTACCTCTACTTTTACTTCTTATGTTACCTCTTCCTCTTGCAAAATTTGCTTGAGTAGACATCTCTTCTTCATCTTTTTCTTTACCTTTATCACCTTTCTTCTTATTCTTTGCGTACAAAGCAGAACTATGTCCTTTGTCTCCGTCTGTCTTCAAATCTTGCTCAAACGTTAACATTAGTCCAAGCAACTGATTTAAATCTGGTACAAAATGATTTAAAGAAAGTTCAGTTGAGAGTACGAAAGGTTTCCACCTTTCATCTCCTCTCAGTCCTACAAGCACTTGTGCTATCAACCTGTGATCTTCGATATCTTCATCAATAGATCCAAGACTGTCCGCCAAGTCTTTCATCTTAGTGACATAATCACTAATGCTTTGACTTTGCTTTTTCTTGAACGTTGTAAAATCTAGCCATAAGCTAGCCTTCCTAGCTCTCATCGTATTTTGGAAATGATCTTCCAATGCACTCCATATGTCTTCCGCTTTCTCTAGACCTCTAATGTGCGGTAGTAGATGATCTGTAATGGTATTGTAGATATAAGCTCTTGCCGTTGCATCTTTCTTCTGCCACAGCTTCAAGGCTTCTAACTCTTCTTTCTTTGGTTGACTGTCGTCTTCGAAAATCGGCTTCTTTTCTTCTCCTGTCACATATATCATTAAGTCCTTACTCATAAGAAAGGCTTTCATGCACATTACCCATGCGGGATAATTATCTCTTTCCAATTTGTCAATAGAGATATGATCTGCCATAATCTTCTTGTTTCTGTTACTTTCGATGAGTGTAACGTTAAAAGGTTTTACCTTTTACAAACCTTTACCCTTGAGAATTACTTCGGAACATTCCTTGACGCCGTTTGTTGTTGATCATCTTAGTTTTCACCTTTCTTGTGAAAGTTCTTTGAATTCTCTTGTATCTTCACTTTTGTTTACTCTTGAGAATCTTTCTGCTCTTCAGAATCTTTCTGCTCTGATACCACTTGTTGAGTTCTAATGGCTTATCATCAATTGTTGAACTCTTGTACTATTTGTTGACGCAGCGAGTGAGCTTAACTAGTTAAAGCTCAACTGCGGAATTCACCATGCCACAAGAACTAAACTAGAGTGATGTTAGAACACCTCTATAATCATCAATAGCTTAGCAAGCTTCCTAAAACTGAAATCTTTATAACTATCTTTAGTGAAATCTGAAAATTCACTTTAGAGAAAACTTTGCCTTTCCTTCAGGCTTCAATTCTGATCTAGTTTACTTCAGTCTTTACATTTCTTTGTTAGATTAGTGTTAGATATACTTTCTGTCACTTAGACGTATCAAACCTGTGTTTTGAACTCACCGAAATATCACCGAAACTTCACCGCACTGTCACCGTAATGTCACCATAATTGTACCGGAATGTTACCGGAATCAACTGCAATTCGAGTTGTAGTTACTTCAAATGATTGTTGATGAAGTAAGGAAGTAATACCTGAGCTTCCTTTAGTAAATGAACACTATCTAGAGTTTAAGGAAAAATACTTCCTCAATTATGGATGTCTTTACTTTCAGACACAGTACTGTGCCTACTTGTCCCGTTTCACAGAAGTCTTTTGATCAACTTATAGTTGAGACTACTCGTTTCAAGATGAGCTATCTCTCATGAAAAACTTTACACTATGTTGCGAGATCTAACCTGTAGATGTACCGGAAAATATTTATTGAGAAAACTGTAATTGTTAACTAACTTTCACAGTAACATGAAATCACTCAGATTTCTTCACATACGAAGAATGCACTCAAGAATGCCCTCAAACTTCCACATGAAAATGTGTTTTCTATTAGAGAAGATGTGTACAAAAATAGCTTGGCCTCACTTTGCTCATAGCTATTGAAAACTCTCCTACTCTGAGTAGTTATTCCTTACCATCTCTCTCAGATGAATACCCGGCAGTTCAGGTTCTATTATTCATCTCTACATACACAATCTCTGGTGTCTTCTATATCACTATCCTTAGTTTCTATATGCGCTATTCTATTCCGGTTCTATGCACTCTCTCTGCTCCCTTCTTTGCTCTCTTTAGTATAATCTTCTACCTCATATATATATATATATATATATATATATATATATATATTTTGTTCCGAGATTCAAAACTCGTATTTTTGGAAGTGTCTATGAACTGTATTACAGTCGTGAAATTGTCCCTTCACTAAGGCTTGATTTTCTAAATGCTTTGTTTCTACTTCTCATTGTCTTTCTTCGTCTTTATGTCTATCTCTATGTCAAATTTGTGAGTGATTCTTCAACACGTGTGTGTGTGTGTCTATGTATAGATACATAGATAGATACATAGATAGGTAGATAGATAGATAGCTAGATAGATAGATAGATAGATAGATAGATAGATAGATAGATAGATAGATAGATAGATAGATAGATAGATAGATAGATAGATAGATAGATAGATAGATAGATATATAGATTGATAGACAGATGGATAGACAGATAGACATAGAGAGACACAGACAAAGAGACAGACACATAGACAAACACATAGACAGACACACAGATAGATTGATAGATAGATAGATAGATAGATAGATAGATAGATAGATAGATAGATAGATAGATAGATAGATAGATAGATAGATAGATAGATAGATAGATAGATAGATAGATAGATAGATAGATAGACAGATAGATAGATAGATAGATAGATAAATAGATGGATAGATATATAGATACATAGATAAATACATAGATTGATAGATAGATAGATAGATAGATAGATAGATGCATAGATAGATAGATAGATAGATAGATAGATAGATAGATAGATAGATAGATAGATAGATAGATAGATAGATAGATGCATAGACAGATAGATAGATAGATAGATAGATAGATAGATAGATAGATAGATAGATAGATAGATAGATAGATAGATAGATAGATAGATAGATAGATAGATAGATAAATAGATACCTAAATAGATAGATGGAAAGATACACACACACATACATACATACATACATATATATATATATATATATATATATATATATATATATATATATATATATATATATATATATATATATATATATATATATATATATATATATATATATATATATATATATAAGAGCGAGTCATAACAAACAAGAATTATGTTGTAAAACGAGAACACCCACGTCGAGAATCAAGCAAATTGCATCTTCTGATTGAAAACCCTTTATACTGGTATACACATATTTCAAGAAAACATGTGATTTTTTGACATTTTTTGTCATTTCCTTAAAAAAAGAGAGCTCTTAATGTGGCCAAAATTTCATTGCATTTGACATTGGCATGTCCAAAATCTACATAAAAAATATAAAAGTGATATAAAGTTTTATACAAAAACTAAACATTGAACATGTTTTCAATGCTGGAATATCAGATAGCTATTCAAAATTGCTATAGAACATGGTTTTGGTTTAGAAAAATACTTAGAAGCATTTATATGAGCACTAAAAAAGTTTGGATTTTGAACTCAATTCACAACTTTCTTGATCTATGTCTACACCCCCATCATCTCATGCACTTGATTCAGTCAGAGACTATTGGGAGCTCTCTTTTTCTTCTTCTATATCCACAAGAGCTCTATCTTCATCCAAGTACATACCAAATTCTGCACGATCATGCATAGATCTTCTTGTTGGTCTACGATTAGCTATGGCACATACATGTGGAAGCTTCTGCTTTATCATATTGATGGTTGCTTTCCTCAAGTTCCCTGTCTTTGTCAAGGCAAAATCCTAAACAAGAATATCTACATCATCGATTTGGAGAGTGGATGTGCTTTGAATATTCTTTTTCTTTCTTGAGCCTGATCATTTGGTCTCACATACCATTTCTAAGTTACATTTACTTGTGAATGCACTACTGCTTTTAGTGTAATACCAATGCACTGTCAAAGCCTCTATTCTTCTTTGATCAATATCTTTACTAACCTCTAAAACTTTTGCAATCCAAAATGGTCTGGTAGCCTCATCACCATCAGCAAGGACTGCAATAAGTGTTCCAACATTTATTTCTTTTAAATTTCCTTGCCATCTTGCTTCAGCCTGTTTTATCATGATTGGGCCTACATAAATATTCCTTTCTAGTGGATTGATAAAACTTTGAAGTGCATCTGCATTACATGCATGGTCCACATTCACTGACCTTTGTGTACAGAAATCTCATGTGAATGGAACATCAATTGGCCAATGACCTACAATCATATTCTTTATAATGTGTTCTTGATGATTGAAAAAGTCATCCCACCAAGATACATCTTGATCTCCAGCGTATTTTTTTGCACGCTCAATATGTGTATTATTTTCAATAAGTACATGCATCCACCTTTTACTTTGACCAACCACATATCCACATCCTTCCATATTGTTTTTATCTTCACATGGTGTTTGTTCTACACCATACGTAGACAAATTAGGCACTTACAACAATAATCTGCATCCATCTTTAGGCTCCTACCCAAGAGAACATGAATATTGCTTTGCAAATAAAAGGGTTATGTCATCAACCCTCCTCATCAAGAATACATGTTTGAAACTAATATTGTGCAATGGAGCCGAAACCTTAGCACTCTTATCAAGGCCTATTGAGCAAAAGTGCTTAAATTCATAAATCTGTGTAAGGTGTTGAACTTCAAGTTTTGGAGTATATGCTTCTGAAATCAACTTAGATAATATTGGAAGTGTAAAAGCATTATTACATGCCAAACTCTTAGAGAACGTACTAAACATTTGATCAATGTGATCATGAGTGTGCCCAACCAAAAGGAAATTTACCTTAACCTTTCGAAACACTTGCCTATCAACAACCATGCATAAATATCCAAAAACTGTAAAATTTTTATTCTCTCTTGCAGTATTATCAAGCTACAAATACAGATTTGCTGGCATAAGATCCTTCCATAATTGCAAAACCTAATGAATGATAGTAATCGCAAGGTTTGGATCATTATGCATATTTGGATATGTGAAGAAAACCTTGGACTTTACAATTCCATTGTATACCAAAGCACCAACCAAATCCATTTGCACAAGGACCTCATCTCCAATGTCCTTAGGGATGTGATAAAAATGCGGCAAACATGTTTTTTCTTTATCTATACCATCAATCAACAAACACATGTAATGCTCCAGATTTTTGAGTGCTTTACTTTGATGATGAATTGCTTTCTTTCTTTCTAAAGCTTGACTCTCATGATGGTTCCTAAGAAGGCTTTTAAAATTATCCTTTTCTTGTGGTGTTGTAGCCCCCTTTGCCATGTTCTTCAAAGTGGCACAAACTGAACACTCACCCATTCTAACTTTATGAGGAATAATCACAATATTAAACTCTTCCTTCCATAATCAAGTAAAGTGACGATACAACACATAATTCTCATTTCTACTTTCCATATCTTCTTTATATACTTGAAATATGATGAGTAAAGTTATCTGATAAGTGTAACCTTCTAGTTGTAGGCATAACCTCACAATGCAAGCTAAAATAGTTCATCATCAATTCATTGCATGAATTCCAATAGACCCTTTGCTCCCAATATGATATGTATCCAAAATGAGATCTCCATTCATATGCCCCTCTTAAACCTTATGTATTCTAAAATTTCCCACCCCCATTGCAATTTTAAATGCAGCCCTACAACACCACATCCCTTGACTAAAGTAATATTCAAAACCAATACGTGTTACTGACATGTTATCCTTAGTTATATGCATGTGAGAAGCTATATATTCTACCTTTCACTATCTAAGTGGAGGAATTTCTCTTAGGTGCTTTAGTTTCTTCATTCCTAACTTATACAAACATTTGAAACCACAACAATGCTTCACAATATCCAATGCAATTTTTCTATCTGAAGTAAGAAATTGAAATCGTTTTTGACTTACTTCAAGAGGACTTCTCTTAAAATGTAGATTAAGCATGCTTTTTCTTTCTTCCTTTTTGGTAACATCCTTTGCTCCACATGCACTTGAATCAAAAGGGAGGTCAATGGGTGCATCAAAAGGGAGATCAAGAGGTTCATTTACTTGAGCAACATTGCATTGAGAATGTAACTTAAATGACTCAACCAAAAACATAGAATGACATTCTATGCCATGGACATCACTTGTGAGGAAAGGATCAACTAAAAACAACGAATTCGGACTTCTATCAAGGTGACTAGAAGAACCAAATGCCCAGGCATCTACCCAAAAGATGGAGCTCATCTTCACTTACATCAAAGACAAATGAACATAGGAGGTCCTTTTTAAACAATGAAAGTATCACATCAAAGAGATGTGAAGATAGATTGCCTAAATTATTATGGTTAGATATAAAGATTAAGAAAAAGTACAATCTGATATGACATCACTAACTATGAGATTTATTTTGACCAAGTTTGACTTGACAGAGTTTTGAGATACATATGTTTGACTTGAGAAAGTTTTGAGATACATATTAGATAAAGTTTTCAGATACAAAATAAAGTTTTAAGATACATAATAAACTGTGGTATTTTGATCTCTTAAAAGAGGAAAGGAGGCAAGAATGTGGAGAAATGAGAACCCAATCCTCATGTCTTAAGATTGGTGAGCACAAAGACAATATTTGATGAAAAAGTGATAAATTAAATTCCTTGAGACACAACTAACTTTCCCATCTATTTTGGGCCTTTATTTCCTGTGGGCCTCAAATAATTTAATGTATTTCCTCATATTTTTTTTACACCATGCTTTTTAGGTGACAATGATGAATTACTATCTACTCAAGATGTTTGAGTTCTTAACAAAAAAACATTTGAAGTGTTTAGTAGGAACGAAAAAAATATTTTGTGATGTTTTTCATATAGCTTCACAGTCCTTTAACTGTGGGATTATCAATATTCATTTAGGTTGTTGCTTTATTGATTATCCAATGGAGGATTTGAAACTCTTTCTTAGTCAATTTGTGGATTATAGGTTATTTATCATAGCCAATTGTGGATTTGAAGCTCCTTCTCATTTATTTTTGTCATCAATTTTAACAACCTATCATATGTATTGTAGTTCTATATCAGTTTTTCACTTTTTTGTGAAAAGTTATAAGTTTTCAAAGGAAAAATACACTGAATAACAAAAGGTGGACTAACTCTCTTATCAGACCCGAAATCGGCATACTTATTACTTCCTAAATTGGAATAACCTCTCTTAAAAGACCCTAAATTGGCATAACTAGTGATTCCTGGTTCAACTACTCAGTCTAGTTGGTTAATCTAATCAGGGCCTAGTCTGATGCAGTTACATCTAGTTAGTTGCTAGTTCAAGTCATGCAAGTGCCCATAAATAGTGGAGGAGGACATCAAGTTCATTTCTAAAATTCATGCGCCAAGAGAGAGCTAAGAGCTAAAGAGCACAGAGCCTAGCAAACAAGCAGAGACAAGGAAATGGAGAAGAAGAGTGCTACCAGGAATCCTCAGAGGTACCCGAAATTCTTGCCTCTAAAAAGATTTCAAAAAGATTCCCTTTATTTATGTTAGAGAATTACTGTATTTGTTGGCTCTGAAATTTTATTGCATGAAAACTTCTTGTATTTTTTCCACCTGCAAGTCGATGACAGGCATCAACCTGAAGTTCCAAGTCGATGCCTAGCATGGCATTAGAGGTGAAAGACGATGCCTGGCACCAACTTTCATAGAGAATTTGATGCTAGGCATCGACTTGCACTCCGAAGTCGATGCCTGATATCTAGTTGCCTATGAAAGCCGATGCCTAGCATCGACTTTCATAGGCAACTAGATGTCGGGCATCGACTTGGGAGTGCAAGTCGATGCCTGGCATCGAATTCTGTATGAAAGTCAATACGAGGCATCGACTTCCTGATGAAAGTCGATGCCTAGCATCGACTTCCTGATGAAAGTCGATGCCTAGCATCGACTTCCTAGTGAAAGATGATGTCAGGCATCCACTTTCACCTCTAGTTCGATGCCAGGCATCAACTTACCAAGTCAATGCCAGGCATCGACTTTTGGTTGAAAGTCAATGCCATGCATCAACTTTTGGCTGAAAGTCGATGCCAGGCATCGACTTTTGGCTCAAAGTGGATGGCAAGCATTGGCTTTCACCAAGAACTCAATGCCATGCATCAACTTTCAATCGAGAAGTTGATTCTTGGCATTGATTTTTGGTTGTAGGTCGATGCCATGCATCAACTCTAGGCTCTAGGTCGATGCCAGACATTGACTTTGGGCAATAAGTGAGAGTCCACATTCACAGAGAGTAAAACTAATTTTTTGCAAATTTCAAGGGCACTGAGGGAAGAGTGGAGAAGAGTGTGAAGAAGCTTAGGGTGACTGTCAGCATAGGAGAACAAGCTCGTGACAGGAGCATGGGTCATCCCATGAAAGGAAAGAAAAGCATTGCTTTGTTATCCTCTTAGAGGGCAAGCAACCCAATTCCCATTTCATCTGGTGGGCATAGCAGGATAAAGTCTATTGATGAGGATCCAGTGAGGAAGGAAAGGTTGATTGAAGTCGAGGTTAACAAGGAAGATCGACCATTGTGAGACATGATAGCTCTGGAGTGGTGTCTCCAGTACATTGAAGAGAAGAATGCTACTCTTTTGGTATTTGCAGGAGCCTATGGGAGGGGAAAGCTCATGACCACAGAGGATTTTCGGTATGACTTAATCCTCAAAGTAGATTATGAGGATGAGGATTCAGATAACCTTCTTTTTTCTAGTGGAGACATCTAAAGGCTTAAGGAATGTAATCTGCAAAATGGACCACTTGTGCCCAGAGTGTTGTGTGACTAAGAAGCTTCTAGATCTTTTTAGGGACTCGGAGAATTTTATGAGGGATTTAATGTTGTGGATCCAAGGGAACATAATTCCAGCACAACAAAAGAAGAAAACCCCTATAAAGGCAAAGGGTAAGCAGTTTGTGTAGAAGAAACCACTAGAAAAGTTGAAGAAAACAGCAGATGAAGCATCCTGGTGGAAAACTTGCATCAAGGATCTTGGGTACTAAGCACAATAGGATAAGGGAGGATATTGCCAAGAGAAAACTTGTTAGAAAAGAACAGCTTTTTCACCTATCTATCAATATTATCCACAGAACACCCATTGACCCAATCACAGGGAGAAGGCCCCTTGAGATAAGGGAGCCACATAATTTGGATGTGTAGAACCTAAAGAAAAAGATGAAGATAAATCCACATGCAACGATAGTTCCTTTTCTGGTCATGGTGGGCCCAAATGAATGCAGCTCTGTAGATGATTTCAATGATGCTTTTTTTGAGGACTACACGTACTATGTGATTGGTGGATCACACTCTGCAAAGGCATGTAGACAGCTGGTGAAGGAGCACCCAACGACATTCTTCTTTAGGTATGCAGAGTGCAAGATATATGCAGGACTTACTACTGAAGAGGCAAAGCTTTTGGCTTGGGACCATAATAATGACAATGACTACGGGCAAAAAATATCATCCATTGAGCGGATTGGCTTCTTCCACCCTGAGTATGAAGATTCTCTAATGAAAGATGTTGGGAGGGTACATCCAAATCTAAGGAAGCAATGGCTTATCGAGGTGGGGATAGCTATGGATGAGACATCAAAATCAGATGCCTTGATGAAATTCGACCCTTGGTTTCAACTAGCATTCAGAACACGTGAAATATGGGATCTCCAGGA